>JAPMOR010028040.1:27164-44016 GCA_026543865.1 Argiope aurantia
AATATATATATATATATATATATATATATATATATATATATAATTTTGATGCTATTGTTTAGATATACTCCATAAAACTTATGGGATTTACATTTATATGCCTAAGAATGCTATAGCAGTAATATATAAAAACGAATCATTAAAAAGTTCATGTAAATACACACTGAATGTAAGTTAATGTTTTGTGAAAAATAGCGTTTAAAAATTTCAATCATATTTTAGATTCATTTAAAATTTAGTGTTATTTCGATGGTATTTTCGAATGGTTTCATTTAATATACTTATCACTTTCACTACGGGGCACTTCGCTATTGAGAACGATAAGCTTCCTGTATGGTGGTTGGTTCTCACCACTCTGTTAGGTGCAAAAAAAAAGTGGAAGTTGGTTCCTCACATCGATGACTGAAGGACTTTCCAAGGGAAGGGCTGTACCGTGACCGGTGATGGCCCTTAATACTGAACCATAGTTCTGCCAGTGTTGCTATTGCGGTGGTCAGATGTTTCAGATTTTTTCGTGTGTCTTTGAGGTGATCGGAGTCGGCTTCTGGATGTCATTAAATAAATCTGGCATATTCCTTTTAGTATTTTTATAATTTAAAAATTAATGCTTCTGAAAGAATTTTTAACGGTCCTATTATTAAAATATGAAATGATTTCGTTATCATATTAAAATTTAAAGTTTTAACTTTCAATGACAAAAAGAAAAAAAAATGACGGAAGGACTAGAGATAAAATATTATGTAAATCCCGATTCTCATTCAAAAGACTTTTGAATTTATAAAATATTGTCACAAAGATGTAAAGAACCAAGCCGTTAGTTTAAACTAACATTTAGAATTATTAGATCTAATCAACTCACAACACCACGAGAGTGAGAACTTATCAATCGTTAATAGGGCTTACCTTTTATACATGTATAGAATGTTGGGGAACAACCTAATTTGAATATTTAAGAAAAATCTAGAATCTTCCAGACTTCAGATAAACAACAGATAGATAAATGAATTTCAATATTTGAATACAACATCGTGACTGGTCCATAGCATTCGAACCACAGATCCACCAATCAGAAATAATATTGATCTGCCGATTGAACACCGGAGATTGATGGTTATTTTGATTTGTGCAGCAATATATTCATAAGCGACTTGATGCAGCTGCTTTCAAAAGTTAAATGGATACAATTCTGCTTGCTATACGAAACCATATCAAAATACATTTTGAGATAATCATTTAGACATACACATCTTATTAAGATGCACCTACTATCACTAGGTCATATTATGTAATTGAATGATTGATTCACAACTAATGGCAATAAGATTTACATGAGTTTTATGGCAGAATCTTTACAAGGAAATATTTATTGTTATCGTATAAAGGGACATTAATGATCCAATATGACCATCACTGCACAGCCAAATTAAACGAGAACCTGCTTATTTATACGTCAATTTCTTATTTTGTGATATACCATGCTGCCTCTACGTGATGGCTACCTTTGGAAGCATAAATAGTTTTTGCTGAAATAAAATCAACGAAAGTGGATTACCCAACATTTTCTCAAATAATATCTAATAAATGTGTTGTTCTCCTTCTCTTGTATAAAGTTTTGGTCCTTGGGTTAGATCATGACCCCCCCCCCCTCCCACAAGTACGCAAATTTATATCTTCAGAGTCCCACAAATGAGAGATGTGTATTTCATAGTATAGTATAAAAAATCAAAAAATAGGTATTTTAGACGCTTTCTTTTTGATTTATTGAAATTAAAATTTTGTACGAGACGAATACAATCGTAGTTCATAATACCATATACCGAATTTCAATTATTTTATAAATCTTTTCATCTTTGAGTTTTCCGTTTAGATACATGCGAAAGTATGGATAGAGAAGTGGTCAAACTTCTGATAGATTTAATTCAAAATTTGATATGGATTTACCTTTTATACCTTAAATCTGCATTTAAAATTTTGTCTATCTAGCTTTATTCTCTGTTATTACCATGCTTACCGTAATAGAACAGTCATAAAGACATATTTCCTGAGCGTGAGTTTCTATCAAAATCTGATACATTATTACAAAGTTAGTGTGAAGATCATATATCATATTTCACCTGTCTAGCGCAACGTGTTATAAGCTAGCTGAAAAATTATGTTCATAGACATACAACATACAAATATAATTCTAAAAATGTATTTTTTGGATTCATGCGTCATGGAAAGCGAGTAAATTCGTCAAAATCTCGAGTTCGAAATTTTTGATTTTTGCAATATTTTTTTTCTTTGTATACTTAGCATACAAGAAAGTAGAAAATTTTGCATTAGGAGTAATCTACTGTGTAGTATATTTAGTTTTGAGTTTTTCACAGCCTTGTATACTCTTTTAGGTATAAAAGAGTATACAAGTACAAAAAATAAAAAAAAAAACTCCTGAATCTTTTGAGCCAAAGAAATTCTCTTTTAAAAATTTTCAACGTTTACAAGCTTGATCTTATGCAAAAATATGCAACTCATATTGATATGCACTTATTTACATATTTTTTTCTGCTTTGGCTCAATGCTTAGAGACATTATCAAAATAAACACTAATATAATATACTCGAAATATTATCATTCCTGGTCTATTCATTTACACTATATAAATAATGGAAGACTGAAAATATAAATTTTATACTTTCCATCTTACAACAAATTCTAGGTTTTTATTCCGATCATAAGAAGTAAAAAAATTACAGGCCAGAAGTTCTTTTTTCTTATAGTAATATAACATATTTTCAATGTCAAAATAACACTTTCATGAGATCAAAACTAAGAATGATATAAAAAAATAGCAATATCAATATTGCTTAACGAAAATCGATTGAAAAGATAATTTTACAAAGGGAGGGAATTTTTCTGAATTGAAATCAAAAACGGATAATGGCCAGATATTTTATATTGAGTTATTGGCAAAGGAAACGCACCATTTAAATTTTTTATAAATATGGTATCATAAATTTCAGAAAGACTAACGATACTGTTAAAAAGAAAGAAATTTCGACCCATAAATACATCCTTATTTATGCATTCATCAAAATGTTGGGGAATGCTGCAGCCTCATGTTTAAATTATGCCAAAAATTTATGATTTTATTGTACTTCCGCATTTGCACTTGATCATATTGTTTTCAATTTTTGTATTAGAAGTTTTGAAAAAATGTGCCCAAATTTCTGGTAATTACCTTACATACAGTACGACATTTCTTTTTGGTTCTGGTACAGAAGAATTATTTAGCCTTAGTAAAGTGCAGGGATATTTAAGACGATTGGCCGATTGCAAATGATTATATTTTTTCTATACAAAACGATAAAAGGGAAAAGGAGGTATAGGAGAAAGCTTAAAACATTGTTTGCGCACATATTAATTGCATTTTGTGACTGCGCAATTGGGGCATTATTCGAACCGTTTTTTTAAATGCGGTTATTAAAAAAATGCGATTTTTAAATGAGGTTTTTAATGCCAATGCTATGCGATGCTATTAACACCTTTAAACATTTGTATCTTCATGTAGCCAGATTTACTTTTGCGAGTTTTGTGAATTGTGGAATAATCACGATGGAGGATGTTTTAGCAGTTTTACACCAGAATTAATGGTAATATCGGACAATAGCAGCAGGCCTTTCATTTGTGTGAGCACTCGGCTACAATATATGAATCACTTAGCAGGAATTAATCAAACAATGCATAATATAATTTTACATCTCATTTGTTTAATTAAAAAATGTAGCATGATAATATTTCTGCTGCGACAACAACTTACCGAATGAATCATTTACTTTAATCATTACTTTCTGAATCTTAATGCTTAATCAACTTACTTTATGAATCATTTAGCAGGAATTAATCAAACAATGCATAATAATATTTTACATCTCATTTTTTAAATTAAAAAAATGTAGCATGATAATATTTCTACTGCGACAACAACTTATCGCATGTAGCGTGATAACTTAATACTGCGGCATAATTCCTCCTTTCGTCATCAACTGGCCCACTCAAACCATACTTTATAACATCACACCACATTTGCCTCTGCCACTGATGAATCATTTGATTCCAATGTTGGATCAAATATATATTACAATGTGTAATAGAAATGCTTGACTTGGCAACTGTTGAATCCCTTGATTTAATCATTAGAGTCAAGAATCGACACATCTTGCAAAACTGGTTTAAGCATACTTTCAGTTCGATCCCTAGTCTATGACAGGGAAAAGAGTCTATGACACATCCGAATCAATTAAAGACACATAATATGAGATTTAGATAGCTACAAGTAGAACACACATGTGGTTACCAAACATTCATAAGTGGTTTCGAATGTGCTTCAAACTCGTGTAACCAAAGAAATTTACATAGTGCCTTATAACACATGAAAACAAGATTTTAAATTATTTTCTATATTTTGTGCAAATGTTGCTTTTTTTAAGGAAATATAACGAACTGAAGTTGATTAGGAATAATAATTAGGAATAATAATAAACTGTAAACATGTTATGGTGCAGTAATGCTAAAAATATAGTTCGCAGAATAGATCCCTAAAACAATAGCTGTCTTTGAAAGAAAGATTTTAAAAGTAAATAAAAGAACTTTAAATCATATAAAGTTTTAAGTATTATTTAATATTAATTTCTGATTAGAAAAAAATCAGGGAATTTGAAAACATTTAAATCTATATCTAAGTAGATAAAAAAAATTGGTTTGTTCCAAAATAAATTTTGATATGATTTATTTGTGATTATAATTATTTATTGAGTGACGCTTATAACTTTAAAATTTAAAGTTAATATTCATAGCACAATGTAATTATATCAATAATTTAATAAAATTTCATTCGTAGAATGATAATTTTAAAAAATGAACTTTAAGTACAATTCATTTGTGAATCTACTAAAATATTCAATAATATTTTATCTTGAATTTCATGGCAAATATTCAGAATGCATCTCTGTCAATCAATTATTAAAATTTAATTCACAAATTAGAATTTAATGATATAAAGATGGTTGCATCAAAAAATAATTTCTATATCTTCTCATTTTCTGCACTAAAACATGGAAAGAAATTAAAACTTTAAAATATCCTAAATTAAATGACGCTTCTTGAAACGATATCAATGGTTTACGCGACAAAAATAATATTAATAATTAAGGAATGATGAAAGAAAAAGATAGCTTTCGTGAACAAGAAAGAAACTTAATTAAATTTTTGTCGTTTTTGATTTTTAGTTCCTTGAAAAAAAATAAGAAAAAAAAATACTTAACTTTAAAAAAGGATTATGAATACTAAATAATAGTGGATTATGAATAAAATATAAAAGGATTATGAATACTAATACAGTAAAAATGTCAATTTATCTATTAAAGAAAAACTAATAATAAGATAAATTACTAATTAAATTATCCGGGATTTTTTTTTCTATTACAAATTATGACATTGAAGTGAATGAGTCTATTTGTATTGTTTACTGGGTTCTAAAATTGTTTTCTATTCCATAAATGTGTTTCCCTTCAGAAATAATAGTTTTTATTCGAAAGAAAATAATTTCTTAATCCCGATTTATAGAAAAAGTCGGATCTTTGAATTTTATAAGTGCAAATAAATTTTAAGCCAACTTTCATAAGATAAATCAAATCTAATTTTATGAATTTATTATAATTGTTTTATTTTATGAAACCACAAATATTTTATATTGAATAAATATATAATATTTGTCTATGGAAATTCTAATAAATTAGTGTTTGTCAATTAATCATCAACTCATAAAAGAAGGAATATTTTTATTGTTTAACTTCGAAATAAAATAAAAATTTGTAAATTTAACATGATTTCTTTTAAATTATTTCACAAATGCCTTATAATCGACACACTTCAAATAACAAATACTAACAGCATTATTGATTTTTAAAAAAATAATACTAAGTTTCATTACAATTTTATAATGATATATTTTCGTTTTGCAGTCTTTTTTAACGGCATAGCTTTTATGCATTAAGTAGAGTTAGAAAGCTTCATGTTTTCTATGCTAATAAATGATAGTGGAAAATTTTAAATATTATGAATTGTTAGCTTTATCTTATATTTAACAATGTTCCTGTTTTGCATGATAAATTTGTTCGTGAATTGTTTGAAAATTATTTATTTGAAGTTTCACCTGCGTGAAAAGGATTTTCCTTTAACAGAAAACCAAATTTCCTATTTCATTTCTCAAATTGATTGTAATTGGATGTCGCTTTGAATAAGAGTTAATAATACTATCATAAAATTATTTGATGATGCAATACCATTCAATACCATTTTACAATGATATATTTTCGTTTTGAATTTTTTTAATGCCATGGCTAATATGCATTATGCAGAGTCAAAAAGTTTGAAAGATTTCAAAAATCTAAAAAGGACAGTGAAAAGTCTAAAATGTTCCGAGTTATTTGTTTTATTGCATATTTAACAATATTCTTATTTTTCATGATAAATCTGTTCACAAATTGTTTCAACGTTATTTATTTGAAGTTTCCTCTTAGATTAAAACGGCCTTTCTCGTAAAGGGATCAAGATTTATTCCTATTTCTTATTGCGAATTTATTATAATTTTATTTGCTTTGAGCGAGACTTAATTATAATAACATGGAATAATTCAATGATGCAAGTTATAATTTTACAATGATGCAATATTTTGCACTTTTTGTTAATTCAATGGCTTTTATGCATTAATTAGAGTCAAAAGTTAAATGTTTTTCACATTGATAACGAATATTAAATAATTTTAATTGGTTTGTTGTTTTAAGCTATATTTATCATTTCTCTTACTTTGATAATTATTTTCGTAAATTTGGTTCTAGAGCCAATTTTTTTTTCTCTTGTAACAGAATAATTCTTTCTAAAAAATTACAGGTTTGGAATCAACATATCTTTCAGTAATTTTCAAGGGATAAATTGCAAATTTTTTTATGAGTATATCTAGAATAATTTATAATCCAAATGTTGTGATACAATATTTTTGCCTATTCCATAAGTATTTCTATAATTTATTTTTCTAGAAAGTAGATTCTTCAATGTTGAGATTAAAAAAAATCTCAACTTATTTTCTAATAAACCATGTCTCTTCTCATTTTGAAGCTCATAAATTACTTTTCCTCTAGTTCGTCAACTTTTTTACATAAAATACTCTCAGTAAGAATGCCAAGGTAATTTATCACTACTAATTTCATTAGAGAGGGGACGGAATTGCTACTTCTATTTGTTTTCTCATTCCTTTTTAAGCCTGGATGCACATTCTGTATTACAGTTTTATAAGTTTTTTCTAAACTAAAAAAAAAAAAAATATAGGAAATGAATTCGAGAAAGATTCTTTTCTCCTTATTTTCAATGTACATACAGAATCATGTTTGAAATCCAATAACGCATTGTTTTAAATGCTCTTATAAAGGACTAAAATGTAGTTTTAGAACGTTTTAAGATATTAGAAAAAGTGCTATATTTTGAATATGATAGATAAACTTAATTGAAATTCATTTCTATTTACACTCTTGCGATAATTCATTGTAAAGTAACTTGATCATTGTAAAGTAACCTGATGAAAACTTTAACGAACCAAACTGAATTTTTTTTAAATTACAAGGCTTTCTAAAAATGATGAATACGTAGGATGATATGAAAGGATGCCGATATATTTTATGCGTAGACAAGTCTAACAAAAAAAAGATTGTTAGAAAAGCTAATAGAATAATCAGTAATTTATTTAATGCAAGATTTACAAAAATGAATTTTTTTAAATCATCTTAGCTATCAATTATTTTGATGGAATATGCTTAAGCTCTTAGAAGAATTTTTTAATGGTTGACATAGACTATTTGATAAATAGTTTAAACTTAAAACCATTTCAACATTTAAATCTTGGAAATAAAAGAATATAAATAAACTAGACTATTCTGTTTTATCAATAAATTTGATGGAAATACTATTTTCCCTTTAGAGATATTTTATTTTTATATTGTTATCAGTATCATTTGTTTTCAAGATTATGAGTATTTGGAATATTAATATATTCTATCAAACTAATTGGCCATTCGGGTGGTAATAAATATATAACCAACTTTTTTAATAAATCATGTTTGCAATATTTTTCACTGATTCTTCTTAAATCACTAAAGTACTCACATTACGTTATCATCAGTAGCTTATTTAGAAGAAGGATTTATATTATAGTACAGTTAGTTCACCTTCAAAATTTATAAGAATACTTTCAGATCATCCTAGATATATATCAGCCGCTTCCTGGCTTAGAGGTAGCGCTTCTACCCCGTGATCTGGGCGTCTTGGGTTCGAGTTCCGGTTTGGGCATGGTTGTTCTTCCGTTGTTTTATCTGTGGGATATGTGAATGTGCCTTCCTGTAAAAAGGGGTCATGCAAGCGAATGAGTGATGCATGAGTAGCAAAATTGTACTCTTGGCCCTATTGGCGCTACTAAAAAAACAAGAGACGCTCTCCCATCGGCTTAAAATCGCTGTCTTCGTAACAGCGGGCTTGTTCATGGCAAGTGCCATAAGAAGCAAAAACAACAGATATATATCATACTAATCTCTACTACTAATAAAGATGAATGCACGTGTGTGTTGTTCAAGCAAGAAAGTTTGATCTACAGCTGCCAAAATTTACACTTGTATACCTTGGAAGTTGGGTACATGAACATTGAAGCAGTTCTTTTTTTTAAATTTTAATTATTCAAATATAAAACAAAAATTTTGCGTTTTTCCACAATAATTTTATTTAATATTATAGCACAAAAATGATTTTTGCTTTATCTTAAAATCTGAAAAATTGTTCTTAAATGTTATCAGTCAAATAAACAATAACTAGTTTGCAAATTTTTGTTGAAATTTGGTAGTTTTTAAAATTATTTTTTGATTTATTAAAAGCAATAATTCACAATGTTACTCTGAAATTCAAATGACTTTTATTATTTCTTCAAACATTTAATAGAGTGATTATCTCCCATTGTCGGACGCCAAAGTAAAAGATTTTTTTTTAAATATCCGTGTATTTACAACGGCATTAAATGAGTAAATTTACAATATCATGAAAGTTAGAGGTTAAATGAAACGCCCATTTAAATTTTGACAGCTCAAGCCCATGTAATGGGACTGAACTGGTCTCCATTATATGGTCTTGTGTACATTACGGACAGACCTAAGTCAATTAAAATAATAATCCTACGGAATTGTGGATAAACAGTTAGTTTAAAAGATCGAACTAAAATTAATTATAGCCACTATTTCCATCGAAACAACGGCTCTCCAAATGTATTTAATAAGCAATATGACACGGAGGAATTTTTATGATACGAGAAATTTTTATTTGAAGATCGTGAAATATAACTAGGCAACTTATAGATATTCTTTTAAATAAAGATAATACATAAAACATATCAGACAGAGAGATTGTTTTAAATTACTTCCCAAAATAGTTAGTCTCTTCTTAAAGCTTAGAAGGCAACAATGTTTTTAATGCTACAGTATTATATTATATACAAGATTGATCAATATCTGTGAATGTTTCGATAGGGTAACTAGCGAGAATCATTCAAGCTTTAGTGGAAATGGCTGATGATGTAGGAAGTATCTGCTTAGAAATCCTTCACGACACAAATGCTCCTCTGCTCTTCCAACTCCATTAATTGCTCCATATACTTAATGCATATCTACAATTTCAGAATTGCTGTACAACACCGTGCTATGTTCCCTATTTTTTTTAAATGAAATGTTAATATTTCGTGTTACCAAATTCCTATTTGGCAAAAAAACGCTTTTTCTTATATCATGACATTTCCTGATTCAAGTTGATTTTTGATGTGTTTAAACCCTGCATGAAGTTTGTGGAAAAACTTTTTTGATCCATCTATGTACAGGGTGTTTCAAAAAGAAATTCAAAAGACAAGCATTTTTTCATCTAAATATTTACTTCTAATTTCAGAATTTCTCTAAATAAAATAGAAAATTTTATGATAACATTTTGATTTCATAGTGAATTGATAGTAAAAATTATATAATTATATTTTTTACATGGCTCTTTTAATTTAAAAGTATTAGGGTGGCCCAAAAGTTTTTTCATATAAAAGCTAGGATTTTATATGAAAATGTGCATAGAAAACGCACTTGATGTACAGACAATAGGCCTTCAACTGTCGCAAAGCCGGGATTACATCCTAAGAAAGTTCTTTTATCCATTTGGTGGGATTGAAAAGGCGTAATTTTCTATGATCTCCTTTCTCAAGGTGAAACAATAAATTCTACGAAATACTGTCATTAACTGGATCAATATGAAAGCTGTTATAGCAAAAAAGACGGCCAGAAATAATGAACCGACGAGGCGTTGTTTTTCATCGTAACAAGGCGAGTCTACATATTGTATTAGTCATAAGAGAGAAGCTCATACAGTTTGATTGGGATGTTTTACCACATCCTGCATACGCTCCAGATCTCGCTCCATCTGACTATTACTTCTTTCTGTCCTTAAAAAATTCTCTTTGCGATAAGCGCTTTAAATCCATCAGCGAAATAAAAGCGCACCTCGAGGAATATTTCTTGTCCAAAACACAACAATTTTGGAAAGAAGGCATAATGAGGCTACCTGAGAGATGGAAGAAAGTAATGGAGCAAAAGGATTCTTATATAACAAAATAAACAATATCTTAAAAAGTAAATATTGTGCATTCATTTAATATCAGAAATAGAAAAGAAATTTATGGAACACCCTAATATAAAATCAAATTTTTCGTTTAATCAAAAGAATCAAAGCAATTAGTTATTATATCTTAACATATAAGCAATTCAATGAAATTTGCTGCCCCCACTCACAAGATTCAATTATATTGTTCAATAAGACTATCATTTGATTCGATTTCCTCTAAGTTCATTTATTAAAGATAAGTTTAATTCTTGCAATGATGCGAAAAACTAACTAATTTATTGAAATATTTCTAAAAATTAAAATTACAAATTTATTTTTATTTTATAATTTTAATTTTTAGAAATGTTTCATTTTTTTCCTCAATGTGGAAATTTTTAAAAATATATTTTTGAATATATTTTAAAAATAAGCGGATATCTTTTGTTGTACTTGTTTACTTTTATAGTCTCCGGTTAACCGGCAATAATCAGATTATGTCAAGATCGCCAAACTCCTTTAACAGAAGACGCCTTGATTTTGTCTAGATGGTTGGCGATAGTTTGCAGTTTTTGATAATTTATCGCATTATCTCTTTTGTTTATTCAAAGCGGATTTATTCGTATTTGAACATCCATATGTTTTAAAAAGAATGATGCAACTGAGAAGTAATGTTTAAAGCTTATAATTTGAACTTACTTAGTTATTTCAGAAACGAAAGATAATTCAATTCTATACCTGTATTAAAATTGAGTTGTATACTCTTAAATTATTTTTTCCTCCAGCTCATTTTTCTTTCACAATAAGCCTTATTCAGTAGCATATTTCCTAATTCTTACGATTTTTTTATTATTTTTTCAAATATAAACGATAATTTTGTAATAGAAAGAACCTTCTTAAGTTTGATTTTCGAAACAAAATACAAACTCTTTTCAAAATATCCTTCCTTTCAACGTATCATAAAAGATATCATTTAATCGAGTTCTTTGGAATTGACAGGCTTTAAAAGCATTTCTAACTCTAGTAGTTGAAACAGTATTTTTATTCCATTGTTATGGGGATTCATCTTAAAACCCTTTTCTTTTGTTATATTCCATTTTAAAATAAATAAATGAGACCAGAAGAATGCTTTATTAATAAGAAATATGGATGGTATTTACGTTGAAAGAGTTCATTCTCTTAATCATAAAATTTGGTTTTTAGATATCATGTTTTCGAAAGTAAACATTTAAGATTGGTTTACTTTTGAATTTTAATATCGACTGTAAAGTATTGTTTTGAAATTCTCTGATGGTTCGTAAATTTCAAGTATTTTCATTGTCTTGCAAACTACTAAAACTAAAGAGAACAAAAACGGAGGTTTATACATAAAAACGAAGTACAGAGTGGTTATAATTAAAGTGCAAGTGATTTTAGGATTGTAAAAGAAAAACTACTTGGAATAAAATGAAGAAATTTGGTACATGTTATATTTACAACATGAGTAAATGGATTATATAATAAAAACATTTAGTTCATTTTTTTGCAATGGATGGCGCTGTAGGTTATTAAAACTTTGTTTTTGCTCTGTACTATGTCAAAATGAATACCACTTCAATTTTAAAATCATTATGATGATAAAAGTCATTTATCTTTAAGCTATAGCCATGACTTTGTCAAAGGTAAAACGTGCTCAGTTAGTAAAATCGTATTATCAAAAGAATAGCAATTATAGTGCTGCTTTGAAAGAATGTCGCCGTCTTAAAGATTTGAGAAAAAGAGCGATGCCTGTGAATGGCTTAAAGAAAAGGATTAATAAATTTCAAGCTACAGGAGAACTCGGAGTGTTCCCTGGAACTAGAGGAAGAAGATTTGTTAATCAGTAAGTTGTGGAAGAGATTAGGGAAGCAATTGATTCAGGTTAGTGGATCAGAAACCTGTAAGTGGTAGAAGTATAATAAAGACTTTGTCAAAACCAAGGGCAACTATACGCAAAGTCTTGCGCTATCCGTATAAAATTAAAATTTTGGAGCACTTGCAACCAGGCGATCCACAACAAAGAAATGATTTTGCCAATTTCATTCTTGCCCAAATTGATGAAGACGAATCATGGATTCGAAAGATTTTGTGGACTGATGAAGCGCATTTTATTTTATCCGGACAAGTCATTATCCATAACTGAAAGATATGGTGCTCATCCAACCCTCATACTGTTCTTGGGAAACCCTTGCATTCAACATTTGTTAAAGCTTGGTGTGGTATGGCTGCTGACTTTATTATTGGTCCCTTTTTCCACCGAAAATCCTACACAAACAAGGCTAGTTCGCTGCACCGTAACAGGCACTAGTTACACTAAAGTTTTAGAAAGTAATGTGATTCCTGCTTTTCAAGACAGAAATGGCCTCGATTCAACAATATTCATGCAAGATGGAGCACCACCTCACATTGCTTATTGTGTTACACAACTGCTTCACCGAACTTTTAGTGAGGATCGCATAGTTAACAAATGCTTCCAAAATGCTGTGGGTATGTTTAAAAGATCTTGTCTACAAGAACAAACCTAACTCTGTTGCTTTAAAATGCAGCATTACTAGACGTCCTAGAAATGCAGCAGGAAACATTAGGTGCTATTGTGGATCACGCTGCCTTGCGTCTATAGCATTTGATAGGACTTGAAGGATCTCATATTGAACAAATATTGTAATACATTACGCATTTCATATTTTAACAAAGAAAAATGTTATAATTACAGTCTATAAAATATTGTCATTAAAAAGCACCACCTTTGATGAAAAGTTGAACTATTTTTTCTTATTGTGTAATTCATTTCCCCATGTTGTAAATATAATATATAGCAAATTTCTTCAACATACTCCAAGTAGTTTTTCTTTTACAGTCCTTCAAACACTCGCACTTTAATTATAACCACCCTATATATCCATTTATACTTAAGGACACAGAAGACTCTGCTCGTTCGAGTTATGCCTCTTCAAGAAACTGAATCGTGTTACATGAAACAATATATCATATGTCTAATGGTTTTCTATTAGTTTCATTATTTGTGTTATTTATCTGTAATTTTGTATTTTTAAGTACTTTTAATTTAATGACAGATAAGAAAGAGTCTTAAAAGCAGATGATAAAACTTAATAATATGCACATGGAAGTAAGAATTATATGCTTTATGCAATTATTAGGATTATTATCCATCTATAAACTTTGTTTTCAACTTTACATTTATTACAACATGCCGGGAGCAACAATATTTCTTTTATTTGTGTTCAATATTGCTTCTCTGCCATATTTACTAAGTGATTTTAATCACGATTTTAAACAAATCTGTATTATATTATGCTAACCTAAATGGTACAAAAATTGATCTAATTACTTATTGTTGAATGGCAGCAATCAAATATCGACAAACGATCATAAAAAATTCCAAACTACTTTATTGAACGATTTTATAGCTACATATAATTTAATGATTTGCGTCGCTAATTATTAGAGCTGCAAAATATCATCAAAAATGATCAGAAAAGGGATCGACATGTCATCGAACCTGTTTTTGAGTCAGAGGAAAGACATAAATGTGAATAAAATCAAGATTCTGACGTTAAACAGAAACTTTAATCTATCAAAACATTTCAAACGTTTATCTATTGAAAATAGGCTTAACTTATATATGAATAGCATATGAAATCTGTTATTTCATAAACTAATTAATAATGCTGAAATAACTGAATAATTGTACGATAACATTTATACATTTTAATCTGCAAGGATAGTAATTTATTGTAGACCCATTCCATTTAATCCATAGGTAGCATTATTATTATGTAACAAGTGAAATTATTATATAACAAGTTTTCTGTATGAATAACTTAATAACCGGAAAAGTCAGCATTGTTAACAAACAAGGTGATAGTCAAAAGGAGCTAGTTTTTCTTAAGAAAATAAAATATTTTAATATTTTTATTTAGAATCAACTTTGTTGAAAGATGACGGATATATTTTCTAGAATTTGAATCCTCAAGGTGAGGAAGCAGATAAGTGATAAGAAAATAGGAAATCATGAAATAATTATTAAGATATCTGTTAGAAATTTAAATTTCAAACAATCTCCATTGTGGTATTGAATAAAATAATAAAATGAATAAAATAAAGATATAATGATCATGATACAGCGGATAAAAGATAAAATGGGCACAGATACCATTAAGATATTGAAAATGCGATTATTATTATTTCCTTAAAATTCGAAGCAATTCGGTATATTTTACATCAGTTTTGACATCACCAAAATATTTTAAAACCATTAAAACTACTTGGGCAACTAGTTTTTTTTTCGTTGCATAATGTATTTCTGTGTGTGGTTTAAGAACTGGGGGTCTCCAGGTTTAAAACTGATTCCAGTTCCACAACAGGCCGGGTCTTGTATGTAGGCTTGTGCACTTTAAATCCACCGAGTAGAATCAATTTTTTTTCATAGGTGATTTGGTGTGACACCTAGCTTAGAAGAGATGTTGCTAACTTAATCGTTGTCTTCATTATTTTGTCTTGTTCCAGAATAAAGATATCCTGTTCATTATATCCCTAACATTGCTTCCATGAACTAATATAAACTAAATAAAAATGATAATTCAAATCGCAACTAAATTTCACTTCACCTTCGAGTAATCCAGTTTTTCTCTGTCTATTAAGTTCGAATGGTGTCTCATGAAATTTTGTATATAAAGTCGTTATTACATTTCATAAATTTAACAATAAACTCAACTTTATAATAATCTAATACATAGCACTAAATATAATAAACAATATCTGAAATGAGATCCTTTAATTAACGTTCATAAAAAATAATATATTTGGAAATTAGTTCGTTTAATATTTTATCTGAAGGAAAGAAATAATTTAATAAAATGTTTTATTTACTTTTCAATTAAATTACCAAAAATGTAACATTACTTTTCACTTCAATGAATGCTTCTCTTTAGAAATCTAATTTATGATATTTTAATTTCTTTTACAACGCCAGAACCGACGATGCCAAAACGGTGCCATGAATTATTGTGAATAATAATTATTAAATTATCAAACATAAAAGGAAAGGAATGGGATGCTGTGGAAATAAACGAGAAAATAATTCTCGGAAACAACAATCTTTTATCCGGCAGCGAGTTTCAAATACAAGTAATAAATAAAACAAATAGCTTTGTTCGTAATTAGCCGGAAGACGGAATAAATTAACGAGGAAACAAATGTGATTAATACGAAGGGGAAAATCCATGAATTTTTGAAATTTCTTCTTTGTAGCGAAAAAGTGGTAATTCGCCTTCAGTTAACATTCCTCGAATTCAAATGGAATTTCGCAGTTTGAAAGATTTCAATTCAGCACTGTTTTTATGTTTTGCATGAGTGTGAGGAAAATAATAGAATGTTTTTAATGTTTTATTTTTATTTTACATTAGTCACCTTTAACGATCAGTTGAGTCTCCAGGGATATTGGTTATATTAATTTCAATTACATTGTTTAAATATAACATCATGTGCATGATTTCGATGAAATTGCCAGCTATTAAATCCATGTTATTTTAATTGATTTACATTATGTTCATTGTGTAAATGGATCTTTTTAATGGTGATTGAACTTATGATGGCGGCATCAAAATCATAAATGTGAGGTTAATCTATTTTCTTAATTTCGCGGTATTGTAACTTTTTATTCGTCTGGTTAATTAGCAAGGTATTAAACAGAATCCTTTTCTTATAACTTTCAAGGAATAGAAGTAAATCGCGTGATCAAATAAGTTTGCTGAAATGATAAAAATGGTTTAAATTTTAAGACAATAAAGTAATATATTATAAGGAAATAGGCAATAAATAAATAAATAAATAAATAAATAAAAACTGTTCAAATCTAGGAAATGTTTGCTTGACTTCAAAATTAGTATCCTTAATAAGACAATATTTTTAAATTTTGAAAAGATATAAAATTATATATTTGTGCTATTATATTTTCAGAATTTAATGTTGAAAAACATCAAAACTTTGTTTTTTTTAAATAACTAATATTCTAATGTATAAGGCATAATTTTGTAGCTGCAGGTCCAAATGGACTGTTTGCCAACACACACACACACACACACACACACACACACACACACACACACACACA
>JAPMOR010028043.1:0-23261 GCA_026543865.1 Argiope aurantia
GACTTAATCAAACACAATATATTTAATTTGGTAATAATTTAAAATCGTTTTGAGTACTTTGTACAATTTTAAGCGAGTAAACGATCAAAACTTTTCCACTTTTTAATTTCGATTTTTAACAGAATTTAATACATGAATTTTCTTAAGCTATCTTAGTGTTTATTTTATAAAAATCCAACAATAAAAGAAAGAGACAACGAGTATAAAATACAAATAGTTCAAGACAATTTTATTGTTTGACCTTCTATCACTAAAAACGGTCTTCTGAGCAAACAGAACTTTAACTCACTTAACGAAATCAAAATAATTTCAGAATCAAAACTATTTATAGCATTCACTAGAATTCTTTTCTAAAATGGTGAATATCATGCTATTTCTTTTTGAAAAACTTAAATTAATTGAAAAAGAAAGAGGCGGATTCCGGAGTTAAATTCCGAAAGCATTTTTTTTCAAACATGACCTCCCACCATTAATTCCATTTCTGGGAAATATTTCGAAAATCCCACGCGAAAGCTACTAAAAAGCGATTCGGTGGAAAAATATTCGACGATGATCTCGGCATAGTTTTTCGCTTCTATGATGCCATCACCTTGATGCGTTTTTCGGCCTCTCAAGACACCGCACTTTCGAGAATTCTACTGGAAACTTCCCGTTTTATCTCTATTTAAACGACAGACATAAAACGACATTCGCAAGGAAAAATGAAACGCGTTATTTATTCAGGTAAAGGTTGTGTAGAAACAGTTAAATATTTCAGTAGGGAAACTAGACGGCGTAATGCATCTTGGGAAGAGTGACTTACTTTGCAAATGATTTTATATACTTTTCGTAATATTTCCTTAAAACTATCGGTTTTTTTTGAAAAATACATAGACAAAGAAAGCAGTACACACTTATATCTCTACTACTATTAAGGTAAAATACGGGTGTCGTGCCAGGGTTCACCATCCCTGGTTTAACAAAGTTCCAAATAACGAAGTTAACTGTGAAATAATTCGTACAAACGCGAGTGACCGGTCGTGGTGCGCGGGGTGCATATTCCCATTCCCTGCAAGTGCAGTAAAAGACAGAAATAAACAATCGACGTCTGATTAAATATGTTAGTAAAAATTGCCATATGAAGTGCGGCAAGTTACACGGCTGCAAATGTCATTGATAGGCATAGTAAGCCTTTTCAAGACGTTGAGTTTTTGAAGGAAGCCTGGTTAGCATGCATGTCCTCACTTTTTGAGATTTTGATAATTAAGGTAAGATAATTCAGCGCATCAAAGATATTCCTCTATCAATAAACACAATAAAAGAAAGAATCTTAAAGCTGGCCGGAAACATAACAGATGACATAACTCCGCTCCTTTTATATCGTTATGACTTGACGAAAGTACTGACGTCACTAATTCTGCACGTTTAGCTATTTTTGCTCGATATTGTGTAGGAAACGTCATTAAGGAAGAACTAATTGCTAACAACTACAAAGGGCACATATATTTGTAAGGATGTTAAAAATTCTCTACTGAGAAAGAAATTGATTTGAAAAGATTCTGAAATTTCACTAAATTAGTCACTAACAAGCCTTGTGTGCTAAGAGTGGTTTAACATCTTTTGATAATGTAATGGCGTTAGTCACAAAAATAGTCAATCTTATATCGTTGAAGATTTTAAATAAACGAAAGTTTGATGCTTTGTTGGATGAAATCAACTCGATGCATAATGGCTTACTAATGTATATAATAATGTTCGCTGGTTGAACTAATGTATATAATAATGTTCGCTGGTTGAGCCGCGGGAACGTACCTCAAAGGTTTGTTGAACTACTTGAAAGAAATCAGACTGTTTCTGCAAAATGAAGTGGAAATTGAATAATATCCACAGTTGTTGGATATTATTTGACTTTCAAAATTGATGTTTTTTTACAGACATATGCCAACATTTCAATCAATTGAATGTAAAACTTCAAGGCACAAATAAAAAAATTGTCACCATGATGTATCTCATTCGCACTTTTGTCGCTAAACTGCGTATTTTCAGAAACGATATTATTACAAGAAACTACAAACTTGAAAAAAATATCAAAAAATATCACTTCCAAGATCTGAAAAAAAATATCAATATTATATATAAAATTTAGAAGTATATGAGAAACCAGACGAAGAAAAGGTTATTGAAGAATTTATTTTCGAAATTGATTCTTCAATCAAGGAAATTTCAACGAGATTTTCTGAGTTCAAAGAATTATCGGAAGTTTATTACGTACCCCGATGTGACTTCATTTGATAAACTGAATTTGTCCCAATTCGATAGGTTGGAAATTGAAGAGTTTGAAATGCAACTGATTGATTTACTGTCTAGTTCAATATGGATTTAAAAATTTATTGAAAGAGAAGAAAAGTTGGAATAAATTGAAACAGAAAGATTAACAAGCAATATAAGTAAAAATGACAGTAACGAAATTTTGGAAACATAGAATTCGATTCCAGACACATTTAACTGTTTGAAGACGCTGGCTGGTATGGCTCATGCTATTTTAACCATATTTTCATCTACTTATGGATGCGAGTCATTATTTACAGAGATGAATAACATTAAAGACTCGCTTAGTAACCGTTTGGCAGATGTCTTTCAATTCAGCATGCATTCTGAAATACTTTGCAATCCTAATATAAGATATTTTTCATCTAGTCTGCAACAACAGAAGTCATACTAATGTTGCTTTAATCTGAATTACACATAATATATTTTTTTTCGTAGTAAAGAAAGAGTTTTGAGTTGTTAGTATTTACAGTACTGTGCGAATTAATTGGAACAAGCACAAAAATTTTCACAAATATTGTTTAATTAATATAGGTTAACTTTCATGCACGGTATAGCAAATATGTCCTGTCTAATACAAAATATGTCCTCCTCTAGCTTGAATGAGATTCTGTGCACGGTTTGGCATGGAATCTACTAAATTAGAACATAAATTTTTGATCTTGTCATCACGAAACCAAATTTTTATAGCGTTCTCAATCATTGTTTTCTTTGTTGATCAGTCCATTTTACTCAAACTTCTCTTTACAATGCTTTTCAAATTTTCGATGGGATTTCCATCAGAAGAATTGCTAGGCCAATCCAAAACCGCTATTTTCTGTTTTTGAAAAGAATTCATTGTTAACTTAGAAGTTATGGCATGGAGCAAGATCTTATTGAAAGATACCAACACTACTAGCGAAAGTTTGCTTCATAGGCACAATTTTACTTTCTATTATAGAAATGCATTGTTTAGAGTTCATCATCCCTTCAACTGGTACTAAGCTGCCAGGTCCTCCAGAAATAAAATAACCCCAAAACATCTGTTTTTGAGGGTGCTTAACTGTTTTAATAAGATGTTGTTCCCTGATGGGTTCTCCACCACTTCGCCTGACAAATCTTTGTTGAAACCTTTGCACAAAAAATACGTTTCGTAGCTGAATACAATTTTTTTCCCATCTTGTGCAGTCCAGGATTGATATTTCCTGGCCCAGTCCAAATGTTTTTTCTTCATTGCAGGTGTTAATAACTATTTTTCGATTGGTTTCCTTGCAAATCTCCCAGCGACAATAAGCCTTCGTCGAACTGTCAATGAATCCGCGCTCACATCGGTAGCTAATAATTCTCTCTGAAGATTTCTAATTGTTTTGTAAGGATGAATTGTAATATTTCGTACAAGAAATTTGTCTGTTCGAAGTGAGGTCTTGAGTTTGCGGCCACATTTACTCTTTCGTTTTGGAGACACTGTCCGAAAATTCTATTGCTGATTAATAATCCTAGAAACGCTGGATTTTCCAACTCCAACTGCTGCAGCAATATCCCTCACAGTCGTAGAAGTATGCTGACTAAGGGTAACAATTATCTTCCTTTTCCTGGGAATGATATCCATTTTTTTAATACACGCCAGAAGAAGACAATTCCTGTAATTTTATTATTTTCCCGTAATCACCAGTCAAAATCCTCTGACGGCATGTCTATACCTCATTGAACATTTCTTCAGAAAAAAATAGCACATTGATCCATAAAGGCTCGCTACCCCGGGTCTAAACTAAGATAATCTATTTAACATTGTTTTGGAGAGTGGAAATATGCGTCCACTACGGAGAGCATTTAAAAAATATTATTTAAATTTTAATTAGTTTAAAATTAAGCGTTTATGTATTTTCTACGAAGATGATTCTGATAAATTTATGTGTTTCTAATCATGTCAGTAATTTTTTATTGTTAAAATTTTTGTCAAATTTTGGCAGTTTTTTTTTTAAATTTATTTCTCCCGATTCATTAGATTTTCTAATTGCAAAGAAATTCAAAATATTTTCGTCATTTCATTATTCATATCTTTTCATTTAAAAATATTTTCGTCATTTTCAGTATATTAAAGGCAATATTTTATTCTATTGTTGAAAAATAAGGAAAAAAAAGTTCTGCTCAATGTATATCAGCAGCTAATCAAATTTACTTATCGCAATTCCTTTTCAAAAAATAAAATCGATAGTGATAAATACAAGAAATCGAAATATGTAAGTAAAAGAGAAAATGGCAAGAGATCCATATTGTGGAAACAGTAAAAAAGGAATGCAGTATAAGTTTCAGGAGCTCGGAAATAACATTGTGAGCATTGTGGAGCCCCGTGAGGTAGATAAAGATATGTGAACCCGGATAAAAAAAAAAGATTATTTGATGTTTCCATTTTCTCAGCTGTCACAAAATAAAAATATCTTCATTTATAAAAGAAAACGGAAATAAAAAAAAAACTCGTGCCATTTGATGTTATTGTTTTGATGATACGAGACAGGGGAAAGATGCGAAGAACGACTGCCACCTGATATTTTTGTTTGTTTGTGTAGATGTTGTAAAATGAGTACTTGTAATACCTTTACAGAAGCAAATAATCTTCAGACTGCTTTACAAAAAGTGCATTTTTTCAATTAAAGTTAGGATTATTTAATTGTAGTCTTTACAAAAATCAAAAGACTTATTCAAAAAATTTCAATTTTTTTTTCAATTGAGTTTTCAATTTATTCTTCATTTCAACTTTATTAAAATTAAATTGCATTTCTTAGAGAAAAAAGGGGATTTACAATATTTAGTAATGTTATTATGTCTTATAAATGATTGTGAATATCTCTTAATTTTGAAAGAAAAAAATAATATAGAGTCTTTTGGACTCATTTACATATGTTTAACTCAGATTAATGAGAAAAAAAAATTTCCTTTAATATGTTAAGTAAAAAAAACTAAGGCATAGACATCAAGATGCATCATTCTTTATACTTTCTATCATTTACAACAATTCTTTTTTACTTAGGATAATTTTATGTGAATTGTTCAAAGCAATTCTTTCAAATTATTCTCTAAATATCTGTTTAGATTTAATCTATTCTTTATTATTTGGTGTAAGAAAATCATTTCTCTTTAAATAAAAAATTTCTTTTTTTTTAAATTTTAAAATTAATATATCTTAACTGCCGAAACCCATATCTTTGATCCATATTATAAAATATTGCAGTATACTTTGATCTTTTCAATTCTATAATATCAATTTAAATTAATCACAAATTTATCTTTATAATTAGTAAATTATAAATCTATATGTAGTATAAAATGAAGTGTCCTGAAAGCATCTGTATGTTTGAAAGAGAAAAAAATTCGAGAAATGCCTAACTGATATTGAAGATAATTGCATTATTTTGTAGGACATTTATTGGGGAGATTTTAATATATTGAAGTCATATCAAAATAAAAAAAGGAGTTTTATAATTGTGATTTTAATTATTTTCCTATTAAGATTCCCGCATGCGCAAAACAGCAACATCTGTGCTTTGTACTCATACGCGCATGTGCGAAAAACTCAAAATACGCATGCGCAAATAGCAAGAACTGTGGTATGCATATGCGATACCAAAATTTTAAACAGCGATTCTAAACTCATAATGCCCGAAAAAAGGAAATTTAGCCGTGGCCGGATCACATTATTTTTAGTAAATTGTTTTGTCTATAAACATCGTATTTTTACCCTTTTAACAGTCTAAATATTTCTGAAAGTGATCTATAAAAATTTCTTTTGTAGTTATTTTTCATGATTTCTAAATATGTTTTTATGTTTGCTTGACGTTGCTTAACATGCCCATGAAATATCGGGTGAGGCTCGTTTAAAGGTAAATTTTCTTCCTGGATGTTACGCCAATTGCAATGCTGTGCGGGTACTGCTAGTTAATTATAAATTTGTAGTCAAAAACCGAAACGTATGAAACTTATTACTCGTCATTCGTACACTGGGCCAATACTGAGTGAATCGTTAGAGATGAGTTAAATTGTGGATTGGAGACGCGAACATAGTAGGTTTTTTTAATTCCATTTCATCCTGAAACAAATCACAATAAAGTAATACGCTCAAGCAGAATACATTTCAAGGTTTTATACTGGTTTAATCTATCTAAGTCATTCCATTTTTATTTTTCATTATTATGCAATCAAATTATAAACCGACGACGGTCATCCCCTCGACGAATGTGGCTGAAACTCTGGCAGAGATATACACTTGAGATGCTGAAACTTTGCTCCAAATTTCATTCATTTAACTCTTTTTGTTTTGTAGATATTGTTACTTGTATCCGAAGAGAGAAATTTCTGTTGAATGGATTTCATTTAAAATTTGAAATTAATCTAAAAATCTCATATAAATTTGGTGTGTCAATACCATTTGGCAGTTTCAAAATATTTTTGGATTATCAAATTCACAGACAGAGAGACAAACGTAATTTTAAAAATGTGTTTTCGGATTGAAATAAAAATCTGAAATTATGAAATTGCATAAAAAGCGAGAGATTAATTTTTTTGACTACTACAATTCTTTTACTCTGTATATTTTATACCTGACAAAGTTGAATGGCAGAATTTTTTTGAGGGATTTAATTTTTACACTGACATGAAACATGAATAAAATACCCTGATGACTGAAAAAATTGTAACCTGAAACCTGACAATAAAGTAATGTAATATTTCTTTTGTATTTTATAATGAAGACATTTATTGTAGCGAATATAAAAAAAAACAATATCATTATGTGGTGGAATGAAGATCATTATGATCCGTGCAATGGAATCAAGAGGACTCATGTTTCTGGGAACAATTTTTTAATGATCACATTTCATACAAAACAAACACAAACACGAAAGACAACACAAGACATTAACGCGCGTACACCTTAACAGAACAGCATCTCATCTCATTAATTACAATCGCAAAGTACTATGGGATGCGTATCTAATCAGGCATCGCCATCTTTTATCCAAAAGAGAAGATAGATAAATGTACCAAATTCTTCTAAATGTGGATAGGTTTGTAAGTAAAAAAAAATTTACGAAAATGTACTATAAAATTGATCAGATTTGCATTGATTACTCTTTTCTTCTTTTTCATTTTTATTTTTAAAATCTTTATAATTATGTAAATACCCAGACATTTTCTATTTCTGTATGCCTTTCTTCTGTGCGATTTTTCAATGTAATATATAATTCTTCAGATAGTGATATGCGCTGTTCTTTCAGTGATTGCAACATGAAATTCATTGTTGCACTAGCTTTTAATAAATTAGAATCTCTCCGACATAATGCCTCAATAGCCAGTTTTATTGGAAGTAGAGATGATACAGTTCTGGATATTAAGTCGAATTCCCTATCTCAAAAATTAATTTGCAGTTTAATTCGATTATTGGTTTTTAGACTGGATTTCTCAATTTCAAAAATCGTTCCATCCTTAGGAGTAACTGTTCCAGCGTGTTTTAGAATCTAATATTAACATATATTCTGTTTTATTTTCAATTAGTATATATTTTTGTAATATGGTCTTTTTTGTGGGGGAACGTTTCAATATCTTAAGAATTTTTCGAACTTTATAAATTAAGGCTTTTACAAAACGTTGTCAAACATTATTTTATCACTTCTCTTGATTGTACGATGCAATTCTGCATTCAGAGTGTAATTAATTTCGCCCGTTAGGGAAACATAAAAACAAAAACGTATACTATTATGTATGTTAGCATCCCTGAACTTATAATGGATACAATTTTAAAAAATTCCAGTTAAATACCGAAAAACCGGTATTTAAACTTGTGAATACCGGTATTACAAAATTGTACAAATGGCTCAAAATACCGGTATTCGGTATCCCGGTGTACCGCTATTGCAATCCATAGTGCAGAGCTCCTGAATAGCACAATCAGTAGCATTCGCTGAGTTAGCATTCGAGAGACCTGAGCTCGGTTCACTGAACTTTTTTTTTATTTATTTGTTTTCTTACAAAATTATTTCAAATTTATTTAACGCAATAAAGTTTTAATTAATACGTTTTAAAAAATATGCAAAATTAATGTTCATTCTCCTAATTCATTCCTTATAATTTCATTTTTAGAAGAAAAATAATTAAATATATGAAAGCTCTTTCCTTATATGTTTATATGTTTTCCTATAACCATTCAGAATACTCTATATCTGCTGTCCAATTATAATTAAATATAAAACTTTTCTCTACTGTAATAACATTTAGATTTTCAAAGTTGTTCGGCATTTTCAAAGCAGGGGAAGTGGCCTCACCGAAGCATTTTGTAAGATCCTCTATTGAATGAGTTACTCTTTATAAAAATTCTGGATCAGGCGCAAGGGATTAATCACTGAGATGTTGTTATTACACAAGCAACAGTACAACAAATGCATGTTTTAAACTCTTTTTGTCCGAAAACTTTGACAAATAACTACAGATGGTGTCACAAAATCGCATATTGAATGGAATATATTTAAGTCACTGCGTGTTTGAATTCAAGAATGTGGTTCCAAATTTCATACTTATTTATTTAATATATTTAACCCATCCAGCTTTCTTCCTACGTTTTATCCATCTTTCTAGATATTAGACTAATCTATATTCGGACAGAAAGACAGAGAGACTTCTTTTGAATAGATTTCTTTCAAAATATGAAAGAAAGAAAAATATTTGGTGCAGCCAACACAATTTCATCCAACTTTCATCCACCAAGCTGAAAGCAGTTTTTAAGTTATCATGTTCGAAGACTAATCCAAAGAGATATGGAGATTTTTTCAAATCACGTGTTAGAATTGTTTTATGATTACATTGGTTTGTATTTTTTGTATACGAAAAATTAATAAAGTATATATATTTTAGATATACTACGCTTTGAAGACTTATAATCAGCTTAAATCTTATAAAAATGTAAGAAAAACAATGAATTTTTATGAAGAATAATATAATCCCAAATTATCACATTCTTCAAATGACTTTACTAAGAATACTGACCCCTACCGGTACGATTTAATAATGAAAAATTGTGAATAAAATAGCAATTACTTATTTAAAAATCTTATCTCATTTTTTATTCTTACATACTGTTAATTAAAATTATATTATTGATATTGATATAATTGTAATTTGTTGGTTAATAATCAACATTTCTCCAAAAATCTCTAATAACTTGGAATTAGTCCTCAGTTTTTACAAAATCAGAACGCTTACACCAGGCCATAATGTAAATTTTTTTATTTCAGGCACATTATCTATTTTCTTCCAAATCCATTCTTCGGATAATGTGTCTACGACTCAAGAACATTGTTAGAATAATTTTTTTTGTCGGCTAGCATTTTCGTCTTCTTGTTAATATTTCACTATCTGTAGTTTCGTTACCCATATCAGGTACATGTACATGTATCGTTTTCCTCTGATTGGGGGGATTCTTCTTCAGAATCCCTCCAATCACCTTAATCTTCACAATCTGCAAAACACTTGTCCATTATGATGTTTATTTAACAACAAGTTTTTCTTTTAGTAAATATATATAATGACCGGACCAATGCTCATACTGAATGTAAAGAATAAACTGCTTCTAAAAACACTGTGGCCGTGGCTTGCAGCAAGAAATTCTAACCGCAAGCATTATATGATAGTGATTTATGATGTAAACATGAGTGACAAAAATGCCGTCTTATGCAGTATATAAGAAATTTTAAACCAAATTTATTAGTTACTAGACGCTTTTGGCGACCAGCGGTTGGCCAATCTTAATGCTCATTAAAATTTTAATAATTTAATATTTTAGTTAACTCCTATTTTAATAGTTCTTCATTAAAATATTTTAAAGCTTCCAATTTTGATAGTCATGTAATTCACCCATAATATTATAAAGGCCTTCAAACCTAATGTAATATGCATCTCTGTAATTTTCTGTTAACTCTCGTAGAATTTATGCTTTAAATTAAAGTGGAAATGATTAAACTGCAATTAATATAAGAATATTTTTCTACTGAAACAATGCATTTTTTTTTAAATATGAGTACTGTTAAACAGAGTATTTGGGCATTTAAAACTTATGGACACTTAAGAATATCTTTCTTAATTTATATAATATCTCAAGAAGTTTTCAAAATTTTTCTAAGATTCATCATAAACAGATCGAGTAATTAACAATGTTTAGTTTCAAATGCATCAAATATTAAGAAAATAAATGGAATCCTTTGAAATAATCGGTCTAAAACATGTTAAGCCTAACCTCGTTAGCGTGGGGGAAAAATGAATCCTTGCTCATTTGGAGTTGGGTAATGAAAAGAATTTTTAGCGGGAAAGTTCCAAAATTTTGCTTAATTTTAATTAATTAAAATTTTAATTACAAATTCTAAAAAGGGCTCCGAGGTGCACATTCCCGACATCCAAGATATACATATACCAAATTGGGTAGCTGTAGGTCAAACGGTCTATCCTGTAGAGCAAACACACACACACACACACACACACACACACACACACACACACACACACACGCACACACACACACATACACACATACACGGAACTTTATTAAAAGTATAGATAATGCTGTCTAAAAATAAGTTGTTAGATACATTCAATAAAGAAATCGGCAAAATACAATTCTCTAATTGGCATTTCAAGCACGTAACTTCATAATTAATTCATTTCATTTTTTATTCAAAAAAAATTATTTCTTAGACATCCTTAATTAGAGTATTCATCTGTTTCATAAATGCATGAAATCGTAATTAAAAGAAATAGATATAAAGAAATGGTTATTTAATTTAGATTAAAGTGCACGAAAATCATCGCTAAATCAGAAATTAATTTCGCTGAATGAGAGAAAAATATAAATATGCACATTTTAATTTTAATTGTGAAATCACTTTTGATAATAAAATAACACGATCACATAAATCCGAAATAACTGATAAATTTTGAAAAGAAGGTAGAAAAAACAAACAAACTCGAAACGTTTCTTTCAGATAGAAAAAAGTAAAAGAACCAGACAGTCTAAGTAAAAAAAAGTGAAATGAAAGTTTCAAAATCTTTTCTGCATTGGACAAGTAGACGAGTCGGTAAAGATATGTGGTGACTGTTGACGAAAAATTTGTTCTGCCGCCTCTATTCTCTGAAGTGTTAGAAAAAAAATAGAAGCTATTTCTAAAAGTAATCGATAAAAATAAAAATGCATTATTTTGACATTATTCATTTTTAAGACAATAAGAACAAAATTAAAACTCATTTTTTATTATAGTTTGTTGTAGACCGTTAATTTCACTTATTCAAAAAAAAAAATGTATGAGAATTATATCCCTGTTTAAAATTCTATTTAAATTAATTATTTTTATTTTTAATTAACTTTAATATTACTACAAAAATGTTTTTATATTTGAAATTAGAAAAAAATTCCTGATAATAAAATTAAAACATAAATGAATTAAAATTGGATAATTCATGTTAGTGGAATTGATTTAAATTGAAAAAAAATATAATTTGTTTAAAGAGCTCCGCTTTCCACTCTAGTTTATTTTAAAATATTTATTTCGCCATGCTATCCTAAATTCAAATTTTTTAATATATAAGTTTGTAACAGGAAAATAACGAACGTAATCGCTCATTTATTGCTGACTTCTTAATAAGGGTACTTTCCCATGAAAATGGTTCTCTCGCAAGAAAATTTTGGACTTTTATCGAGGCAATTAACTTATATTTTTATTTGATGAAATTTAATGGAAAATGGTTAGAAAAGGATATTATTTTTCAAGTTGAATTAGCTGGAATGCATCTCACCATCTTATCATATAATATTGTGGTTATTAGAATAGGTCTGAAAGACACCTATACTCAGATCCCAAATAAGCGTTTTGCGTAGAGTAATTTAATGACGTAAACCAAGTATGAGTGGTGGAGTATTTTTCTGACCTTTTGAAGCCAAAATTTGACACACATTATAATTGTAGTATCATGATCATGCATCAAATTCCATTTATATAATTTGTTATTATTTTTTAAATATTTGTATACAAAGTGTAGAGAAAGTATTTTATTCATCAAAAAGTACTAACTCGAGATTTTAATGAATCTCCGCTGTTCATACCTTCCTGAGGTGTGTTCCTATCTGTATGCGTGTGAACACGGTAACTCAAGAACTCTTTGAGCTCGACGGAGGAAATTTGGTGTGCAGATTTATGACCAGATTTGTAGATTTCTGTCAAAAATGTAACAATATGAGTTCAAAGGAACGGGGTAAACTCCGCCAGTTTGGTTATTCGAATATAATTAAAACTGATAACTACAAAATTCAAAGATTTAAGTAAATAAAATTTAGCTATCGTTTTCACATTTAAAATATAGATATATATCAAATTTTGAACCAAATTTAACAAACGGTTGTCCGTCTGTCGGTTTAAACATTTGTAGGCATTTAAACGAAATAAATCAGAAACGCAAAAACTTAAATAAATGAAATTTTGTATATTATACTGTGATTATATCTGTAGTTTCGTGTCAAGTTGTGGTATCAATCAGTTGGCAAGAAAGCTTCAAAAATGCATATACTCGAAAAATGTTTTTTTGAATTATGTCTTTCGGATCGTATTTGAACAAGATAATTCAGAAATACCTTGAGCAAGACAGATGAAATTTGCTGCGCACATGTATGACAAAATTTGTAGATAAAATTTTGAACGAAATCCATTGATTGGAAATTCTTCTGCCCAGCTATTCGTGCACAAGTGAACTCTGTAACTATTCAATACAATGAGATAGGGTAAAAGAAAATATAATTAAAAAAATTATATCAAAAATATCTATGCCTATAAAATCCTCAATATACTTCTCAAAGGGTGATCACTTGAAGGCTTATACTTTTGCATGCATAGAAGCGCAGTAACTCCTAAATGGATTATCTAAATGAATAAATTTTGGTATGTTATATTGTGAACTTCAACTGTTATTCTTGGTAAATTTCGGTTTCAATCGGTAGGCAAAAATGTTTTGAAAAAATATGATCAAATGAGATCTATATCTATATCTATACTTATAAAAAAGCTGAATGTGTGTGTGTTGGCGCTCTACAGGCCAGACCATTCAACCTACAGCTACCAAATTTGGCATTTGTATACCTTGGAGGCCGGGAATGTGCACCTGGGGGTTATTTTTTCAAATTTTTAATTAGAATTTTATTTATTTAAAAATTTAGCGAAATGTTGGCGTGTTTCTGCTATAACTTCCGGAAATATTTTTACAAGAAGTTAAAGATCAAAAATTGATCTTTTAAACAATATCAATGTTTTAACCTTAAAATTAAATTTCTATTTTTAATGAATTTTCAAATAAATATTTTAACTATATTTTTGGACAATTTTTTTCGTACAAAATAAAAATAAAATTTAAGCTGCACGAGCACGTTTCGCATTCATGGGAAAAAATTAGCTTTTTTCAAAGTGTTGCCATCACATTGACAAAAGCTCAAATTAAAAAATAAGTTAAATCTTTTTAGAAATGAAATCTGCAAAAATATAATTTTCGGCACGTATCTGTAGGAAATGACACAAATATGAAATATTATTTTTTCTAAAAAATAAATTCAAGAAAAATTATTTTATGATCTTTTACACTCTCTATATTCTTAATCCAATAAATCAGTTTTATTTTAAGGCAAGTTTTGTTTAATATGAACAGGATATCCATTCAAATCAGGGCCACGCAGCTAATTTGTAAACCTTTAGTAAGACACAGATATGCTAAAATTTTCTAAATGGAGAATGATTATATTTTATGTAACTTGATTCAATAAATGCTTTAATAAATAATGAATTTTTGATTTTACATAAAGTTTCTGCTGTGGAAATCACGAATAACAAAAGGTTCTTGAAACACTAATATTTTGAATAAAAAGTTAATTTCTAATCAAATAAATCAATTACTTAAACTGACTGATTTATGAAAATTTGAATGTCACTATTCAATAAAAAAAGGGATAATTTTAGATTTTCCATCGATCGTTTCATAAGAAAATAGTCCGATCTGTGCGCTGGTTTCTCAAGATTAATTGGCCTAAGATTATGAAAATGTTGAGTTTTTCTAAATTTTTAACATTCAAAATTTTATAAATAAGTCCTAGTTGATCGTGGAAAATAGAAACATTCATTCATTTATTTAAAATTTGGTGTGTCCAAATTATTTCTCAGAATATGATACCTTACTGCATTAAATTTAGACTTCATAATTTTTGAAATATATTTATAGGCCGGAACAAAATATTATTATTGACTTCATTTCAATCCTTTTGAAAGCAAAACTAAAAACTGAATTTTATGCTGAATCTGAGAAATTTTTGTTGAATTATTGTTTGAGATATTACATAAATTATGAAAAATATTTCGTAATTCACATAAGAATTAAATACCGAGAGATACTGTTTCCAATACTTATATTCAATAATAATTATAATAAATAAATAACAATAAAGATGATAAATAAAATAAAATGCTTGGTTTTATTAAAAAATATCTTTATATTAATCGCAATTTCATCATTTCCACTTTAAATTAAACTTGAAGTTTTAACAGAAATGACAACAAATTAGCAAAATATATATAGTAAATTGAACGAAACGATCTAAACAACAGTATAAGTTTGGTATGACTCAAAATTTGAAGATTAAAAAAGTTTTGTTTGAGAATTTATTAAAAGACCAGTTACTTAAAATATTTAATTGGAAATTGTAGTGAGCGGTAATACCGACGAACTGTCTGTTCGCAGAAGGCGGCTAGTATTCAATAAAAATATTAGATTTATACCAAAGAGTGGCTTGAGCCATGTAAAGAATTCGCTGCCTTATACATCTAAAGAATAGCTACTGAATATCGTAACATTTCAGATAATTATAATTAGTTTTAATCGTTTGGTAAAACATTTTATCTCCTTATTTCTGTAAATGGCAACTTTTTTTTAGTGCAGACGATTTTTTTAACGTCAAAAACTTTACAGTTCATTTTTTTTAATAATTACAGTCTATTTCAATGAAACTATTAGAGTAAAAACTAATTATTTTTTATGTTCAATATTTTACCGTATTTGATATTAATGTATGTAATCTAAAATAAAATAATGTTTTTAAAATATTATCTTTATAATCTTTTGTAATTAAATCTTATTGTAACTTTAAAAAAAACAAGGGTTTTTGCAAACAAAATACAATTTTTGTTTCTCTGACTTAAACTATATGAACAGAATACTTGTTATTTCATAAAAGGTAAAAGTTATTTTTATTAAATAAATAATTTGACTTTACAGCAAGATTCTATGATCAAAAATTAATAAGAGAACTCAGTGATGTGCGTTTATCCCATAATTCCCTATCACGCAACGACCATGAGCACTTTCGTTAAAGTTTAATGAAAGTGTTTTTTTTCAAGCGAAATCTGTCTGGATAGAATTCGATGAAAACAAGTTTTAGGTTAAACATAGAACACGAGTTATTTAATTTCAGCATGCAGTCCTAAGTTTTGGCATTTTACCTCGTTAACATAAGGGAAGACTGGAAGTTGCTTCGTTAAAAAATAAATAGTCGTCAACACAGCAGATTGGACTGCATTGTTTTGTATATTATATATGATGAAAAAATTATTATTTACTTTTAGTTTGATTTTCTCCTTTCCTGTAAAAAATTTATTTTTGCGAATGTTTTTCCTTACAAAGGTTTTTTCTAGCAATAATTGCAGATTAATATATAAATAAAATTATTAGTTATTCCGAAAAATATTAGTTTTTTTTTATTTCGAATATAAGTTAAATCATCTTCTTTTTAAAGAATGCACTTTTTATTAAAACTTGTATGCTCTTCATAAATTTTAAATTTTAAAAATTTCTTAATTTAAGCATTTTTTTCACATATAGATTAATCTTTCGGTCATTGTTTTAAAGCAAATAGAACGAACAATTTTGGTACAGTAAAACTATTTTACATGTAACTCTTTCTGATAATTAAAAATTTTATTAGAATATCAGAGTTCAACATTCTTTCTAGAGAGCTTTTCTTGTTAAAAGAGAGAAAAAAAACTGAATAAAAATATTACCTTAAAATTTTATTATTCATAAACATGTTATTTGTCTATTTCAATCGTAGACTAAATGCTACTATTTTGAAAGACAACATTTGTTTTATGAGCGTGTGTGTATTTATCATGAATATTAAAATTCCTGTAAATGAAATGTAATTACATATTGCATTATCCTTAAAAATAATAAAAAATTTCCTTTGTAAGTAAATTTTATTGTTATTATTTTAAAACAAAAGTAATTTTATTTTAATGACATAATTTATATTATTTTGCAAATGATGTTGTGCATTGTTTTCCTATGTTACATAGATAATCACAGCATTTTTATCGAATAGCAAATACATGCTGCAATTTTATAACTTACACAATATTATGCAAAATATAAACTAATTTGGTAAACATGAAATTACTCAAATTCACTTTTCACTTAATTAATATATGGAAAAAAAAAGGATCAACAATCAATAAATATATAGAAAATAAAAGAGCATTAATCTATTATTCTACGGAAATCAAAAGGTCATCAATCAATCACTATATGGAAACCGAAAGATCAACAATCAATCTATATATAGGAACCAAAATTTCAGCAAATAAATAATATATGGGAACCAAAAATTCAGCAAATGATCAATATATGGGAACCAAAAATTCAGCAAATGATCAATATATGGGAACCAAAAATTCAGCAAATGATCAATATATGGGAGCCAAAAATTCAACAAACTATCAATAAATGGAAACCAAAGGGTCAATAATGAATCAATATATGGAAACATAAAGGTGAAACATCAATTCATATTCAATAAGCAAAAAGGCAAAATTCAATCAATTTATAGAAATGAAACAGTTAACACACAATTAATATATGAAAAACAAAAGGTAAGAACTGAATTAATATATAAAGAACCAAAAAGCCAGCAATAAAATAATATATGGAATTCATAATGTCCACACGCACTATATACAATCGCTCTTAAATAAATATAACTAGGAAATCGGAATGATGGCATAATATTCTTCTTCTTCTATTTCTTGGCCCGCTTTGATAAAAAAAATTATCAATTAATCAATATATGGCAGCCAAAGGTTAAGATGAAAATGTTGAACATTGAAAGGTTATATCAATACGTGAAAAGTTTAAGGTAAGAAATCCATCCATATACAGAATCAAAAAATCAAAATTCAATCAATCTATGGAAATGAAAAAGTTAACAAACAATTAATATATGATAAGAAAAAGGCATGAACTAAATAAATAAACGAAGAACCAAAAGGCCATCATTAAGTTATTACATGGAATTCAAAATGTCCACGTGCACTATATGCAATTGCACTTAAAATAAATAAATAATAAAATTTTCGGTTGGCCGTAATATTCTGTAATTGTTAGCCTCCTTTGATATGCAGCTTTGATTGCTCATATGCAGTTATTCATCTGTCAGGATTGTGATACGCGATATTAGAAATTGCATTTTGAACAAATTGCAGCTCATAAGATAGTAAGAATAATTTATCTTATAATTATTTTAATGTTTTCACTATAGTTCAAAATGACTCGATTAGTCTAAACCCAATTTTAATAGTATTTATAAATAATAATGGGTAACAATATTATTGAGACATTGTACTATGTCTTAAGATTAAAAGAAAAATTTCCGTTATGTAATTTCAAAATGACTTATAAATCTATCTAAAATAGGCCTAAATTAGGAAATTTAAAATTTTATTATAACAGAACATTTTATTATACCATTATTTTTAGAAAGTCTTTGAGCCTAAATTATGTTTTATTAATATAATCCCTTTACCTAAGGAATTTTGATTTTCTGTATTAAAATGGATTTACATAAAATAAGGAAAAAATATCCACCAGAATAATTAACGTTAATATTTCCAAAAGCATTAAAATTTTTAAGCCTTTTATTTTAACATGCACTCAGTTACATCCTTTTTCAATTTGAAAAATCACAAAGCTAAAAATTTATAGTTTATTCACTGGGATTCCTTTCTAAAATGATTATTATTTTTTTTCAAAAAATTATAACTGTTTTAAAAGAGGACTAAAAGAAAGAGTTAAATTCCGGAAATAGTCTCATTTAAAAGTGACTCTTCAGTAATTAGCGCATTTTTTTGAAACATTCAAAAATATATAACTGAAAGTTGACAAAATTCTATTCAAAGAACAGCACACCGCAGTGAACTCAGAATTTTTAACATCTTTGATGTAATTTTTTGGTTTCAAAGTATACTACATTTTTTCAATCACTCAAAACTTTGCATTTTTCTTCTCTTTAAATGGCAAGAAAAACTAAATCTCGAAAGCGAAGCAAAATACTTTTTTTTTTTTGCTGATGCACCTTATATTTTGTTAATTGTCACGAAGCAAAGATTAGTTGACCGCATAGCATCTTGGGAAGAGAGACGTTTGTCGTACGTCATAGATTATAAAACTATTTCTAATATTATCATAATAACTACAATAAATTCGCATTTTTTTGAAGTATAAAATACTGCATTTAAAAAAATTAAATCTGGAAAAAGCTAAAATTCCGCTTTAAATTTGTTATAAAAGCAATGGAAATACGAAGTCATCCATAGATTTATGGAAATTTTTGAAATTTCTATATAATAATTCAAATAAGAATATAGACGATAAGCAATATTTGAATTTAATGATTTGTATTAATTAACAAATTAGAAATCAGAAGATAGGGTATTTTAATTTAGGGTATTTAATTTAATTTAATAAAATTTATTATATTAAAATGGAGAAATTATGTACATTACAAAATACATTTATATTATATAGCTTTACAAAGTTTCAAACGCTGTAAATGTTAGATCGATTTAAAAAAAAAGAATTTAATACTTTTTCATATATTCTTTTATATATATATATATATATTTACTTTTATTGTTGAGACATAAAATTATTATGATTTATTTCCTCGTCATTCTATGAATTGCAGCTATTTCTATACTCATATCACCCATGTTTTACGTCTTCTTTCTTTTACTTATAAATTTCAGAATTTTACTTCTTTACTCAGGTTTACTTTTGGGTTTCACTTTATTTTATTTGTTATTGTTGTATTTTTGTTTGAATTTTTATTCCTATTTGTGTAACATTAGAATAGATAGATAAATAAATAGAGAAGAAGATAAATAAGAAAAGGAAATGTTTTCGAACAAGCTGCTGAATTCTAGTCCTAATGCAGCTATCACCAAGAATCTTGATTTTTCTAGGCATTCCTCTTTTGTCGTTTAATTAAAATTAATCGGCTTCTACTAGCTTAATTTGTCACCAAGATCTGAGATCATTGACACAGACTCCATTCATGATCGGTTAGAACTATTTGTAAAAACTTTTTTTCTTTAACAAGAGGGAAGTAATATTAAAAATTCGTAACAATACTTTTGTTTATAAATATTTACACTGAATTATTATAAAAATAAATTACAGATAAAATACATTTAATATCGTTGAAACGTGTACGTTTATAAATGAATTTTCAGAAACTTCGAAGTTGACATATGCTAATATGTCTAAAACATTTTGAAAAACTTTATTTTAAATATTTACTGTTCTGGATTCATTTACCCTCCGAATTTAGTACTCTTGCATGAAAAAATTATTATTTAAACTACTTTTTGCATATTTTTTTTCATGCAAATTGCTTGACGCAATTTAAATATAATTAAGAAAATAATCATATTGAAAATTTTAAATTATAAGTATATTTTTTGGAGTTGTTTCCCAATTGCATAACTGGCCCTACAATAAATAAATATAATCTTTACATTCGTTTCTAAGAAAAGTTATAATAAATGTAAGGATTTCTGAAAGCAAAATAATAAAAAGAACATTCTATTCGAAGAGAAACCTTTTGCAACGTATTCTGAGTTCCCCAAGAGAAGCTGCAAGTGTCTAGTAGACCATTTTGACCACTTCACTTCAAATGTGAAGAGTTTGCTAGCGATAAATAAAAAATAAATATACCTCAATCACACAAGAAAAGTGAAAAAAATGCAGACGTGTCAACTTAAAAAAGTACGACAAAAGTTTCAGAAGTTCACATATAACCTGCTGGGTATATGGAGTCAGATAGAACATATAAACAGATGAGGTGATAGTAGACAAAAAATTGTTTTGAAATGTCTCTTTTCTAGACTGTCAGAAAAAAGAATGTCTAGACTATCAGATTCATAAAAAAGATCGATGCGTACTTTTTGACTTTATTGATTTTTTTTGTAAGAGAAAATAGTTTGAGAAACAAATTTTTAATCATTTTTTAAGTTTTACTAAGTCGCCTTTGGCGGGTTAGCCAGAATTAATGCTCACTAAAATTTTCCATTAACTATTTTATGCAACTTGGTCTCATAATAGGTTAAAAAAATTAGCTTCAAATTTTGACAGTCATATGTTTCACTTATACTATTATGTAGTCCTTAAGCCGATCTATTCATTGTACGACGTATGTCTTTCTAATTTTCTATTCAGCGGATGTATAACTCAATTTTAAATTAAAATGGGAATGATTAAACTGCAATTAATACAAAGACATTTTTTACTAAAACCAAGCATAACTTCTTTTTAAAAAAATAAGAACTGAAGGTTTGGCAATGAAGTCTTATGTAAACTACCGAATAGTTTTCATAATTTATAATATTAAGAATTATACAATAAAAATTTCATAGGTTCAATATAAAATTGAGTTTTTATTTTTATTTTCAAAAGAAATAATATGATGTCGATAATGTATTTTTAATTTTTATATCTATAAATAAACATAATAATTCTAATAAACATAAATAAACATAATAAACAGATCTATGAATAATAATTTCACCAAATTATGAAATTATAAAATTTAACCCTTAACTGGAAAGGTATAGTATCTCAGACCTCTAAGGATGGACTTTCGGTCATAAATTTTCCATTTTTATCTCAATCGAAGGGATTGATCTTTTAGTTTTTCCTCGTTACCTTCACAATACATACAGTTTTTCAACAGGCCTCAGCAGATGTTTTTAAAAATATTTCAGCTATTTCTTTACGAGACGTCTGTGAGATCGCATCTCCCTTTTATTATCTCGTATAATACAAGGCTTAGCAGATGACTCTAAAACTTGGTCCTCGAAATGTCCTTCAACCTACTGATCTTTGTTATGAAGCAGAGCTCCAGACTTTTAAATGAAGCAAAAAAGGATTTTATTGATGTAGATAATTGTACAGAAGATTTTTTTTTGATGAAAATTCGCATTCGACTGATTCTGATATGTATGTTCAAATATAATTAAATTTTCAAGTAAAAATATATTTGAAAAATTTCTAAAATATATCACTATACTAAGAGAAATATCTACAGAATTTGCAGGCTGATTTTTATATTAGTACTTAACCTGTATTTTTAAGTGCTCTTGAAAACCACGCTCCGAATGTTTACAAGTTTTTGCATCGAAATGATGCCGATAAATAAAAGTGTCAATTTTACCCATTGATATTTTTTTATGTAATCATTGGATTTTTCATGATATTGTTTTCTACATGCCTTTGTATACTGGAAAAATAAATATCATTTAAAGAATAAAAGACAATATCTTTAATCAAGAATATTATCTGTTGTAACATGTAATTTGAGAAGAAAATTTATGTTCTAAAGCAATTACTTTTTTCAAAGACAATATATTTTGAAAAAATTCTAAACCGTATTTATTTAATTTTCATTCCCCAGTTAAGGGTAAAATTTTAGATAGTCCTTTGATTCTAAGGAATAATCTTCTGCAATATATTATTGATACTCCAACTTTTTAATAAATAAACATTTCTATTTTCTGCTAAGAAATCTGTCCGATTTATTATGTTTTGAATATGATAATTTTAAAACAATCAAAGCTTTACAATTTTAGACTAATCACTTTAGAGAAACCCTGGGAGTTGATTGGCTACATTGTTTGAGACGGTCGATTAAGTAGTCTAAAATCGCCAGTTTTTACAGAATAGTAATATTCAAATTTTCATAAATCGGTCAGCTTTAAAGATTGATTTAGTTGATTGGAGAGCAATATTTTTTGCTTAAAAATAGCAGCTTCTCAAAAATAATTTTCTAATTATGATTCATAGAGTAGATGATATATGTAAAAATTTAAAATTCATAATTCATTAGAGCGTCTATTGTCTCAAGTTATATAAATTATATTTATTTATTTCCTTTAGACAATTTTGTTAGCAGATAAATTAGTTTATTACTACAGGTGTACAAATTAGCTTATGGGCCCTGATTAGAGTGGATATCTTTTATATATTAAATTATAATTCCCTTAAATAAATTTTTTATTGAATTAGTAATATAGGTATAATGAATGATCGCAGAAAACATTTCTTTGCATTCCATTTTTAGAAAATGTTATATCTCATTTTATACAGACACGTGCTGAAAATTACACTTCTATACGTTTAATTTGCAATAAAAGTAAACTTATTTTTTTTTATTTGAGCTTTTGTCAATATAATAGCAACACTTTGTTAAATTCTAATTTTTCCCATTGACGCTTATCTTGCTCGAGCAGCTTAAATTTCATTATTATTTTGTGCGAAATAAATTGTTAAAAAATATAATCAAATTTTTTTTAAAAAATTTATTAAAATTAGAAATTTGATTTACAGGTTGAAATATTAGTCTCATTGTATTGTTTTTGGAACTTAAATATGATATAAAATTAAATTTGTGCTGTTTACAGTGCATAAAAGACAAAATTTATTTAATTTTTAATTAAATAAAGTTTTAATTAAAAAATCGCTCCAAAGGTGAGAATTTACAACCTCCAAGGTCCTACACGGACCCACATATTAGCTACATTATAAGT
>JAPMOR010028044.1:22315-39558 GCA_026543865.1 Argiope aurantia
AGTTCTTTAGAAAAGCACTCATTCAATTTATTAAAATATAGTTCTATAATATTTTTTGATAGTTTTAAATATTGTTTCAATTTAAATTTCTTGTAGATTTGCTTTTTGAATTTATAATTTATGTAGTTCTTTAGAAAGGCACTCGTTCCCTTTATTAAAATATAGTTCTATAATATTTTTTTTGATATTTTTAAATATTGTTTTAATTTAAATTTCTGGCAGATCAGCAATCTGAATTTATAATTTAAATAGTTCTTTAGAAAGGCACTCGTTCAATTTATTAAAATATAATTCTATAATATTTTTTGATATTTTAAAATGTTGTTTCTGTTCAAATGTTTGGCAGATCCGCAATCTGAATTTATAATTTTAATATTAACAATAATTTCTACTATTTTTTTCATCTTTTTCAACTCCTTATTCATTCATTCATTATTATGATTATTTTCATAATAAATTATTTCTTTTCTTTGATATAATTAATGAAAAAATGTCTTCAAAACTTTCATTTCCTGTTCTTTTTTCAATTTTATATTTTTCCTCCAATGAAGATATTATTTACTACCTTCTGAGGTTGTTCAAATGCTATTTCACATCGACACCACGGAAAGATCGTTGACACCCGTTTTCAGGTAAAGATGCGTCCTGAATATCTGATAGCATTGAAGCTTATCCTTTAGAAATCTACAGCGGAATTTTGTGTGGGTAGTATGTGAGGGTTCCTTCACCCATAGATGCAACGCAGTCCGATTATTTGTACGCAGTAGATTAATTGCTTATATGCAATAGATTAATTGTTTATACGCAATACAATCGAAAAGTTTTTACTAACCAACAAGAATGGTCTCCAGCAAACTTTCTCGTATACTCTCTAGTAAAAGAGATATTCCTTTCTCCCCTGCATAAAATTATGAATTTTGGGTTAGGCTGCAAATGCCTTGCATATCATTAGTGAACAATAGTTAATTTAGCATATCATTAGTGAACAACAATAAAATATAAATCGTTATTTTACTGACACTATCGTGCAAATATTTATTTTGAACAGCCTTTTGCTGACCGAATAAAACTAAAATTTGATACAGGATTACAGTTATAATCACAAGACACTAAATTACATTGATTTAAATCATACAATTTATAATTTACTGCATTTACGTACATGCCGAAAGACGGTCAATCTTTTCACAGATTTCGTTCAAAACTTGATAAGAACCTATATTTTAGATGCTAAATTTGTGCATAGAATTTTACTTATCTAGTTCTTTTCGTTTTGATGTTATCGAGTTCGCTTGTAATTGAACAGGCAGATAGACAGACACCCAGCGAATGGATTTTGTTCAAAGGTTGACAAAAATTTTCAAGTTTGGGCGTCAGACCATATACCAAATTCCATCTGTATAGCTCAAAGCATTTTGGAATTATCAGGTTTAAGGACAGATAGACAGAGAGACATACCACTAAAAATATTTTTCCAAAATCGGGGAGGTTTGAAACTTGGGGATTCCTTAAAATCTCAAGTTCGAATTTTTCGACGATTATAGTATTTTCTCGACACTTCATATATGAGAAAATAATAATAATAATAATAAAAAGATTTTGGTTAAGGCCGCGAAAGCCCTGCATCTCATTGGCGAACAATAGTTACGAAATATAGATTTTAGGCGTGCATCTTGCATATTTTTTTAACTTAGCTGCGATCTTTGATGATTAATCACTGACATGCGGTTAATACACATATAGTCGAAAACCGAATAAGTATTTTGGGCGTAATTTTTTAGATCGATTGAAACCAGAATTTAACATAGAACTACAATTGTAATCACAAGATCACATACCAAATTTTATGGATTGCAATTATGAGTTATTGCTCTTACATGCTTCTGAAAGTACAGACAGATAGACGATCAACTCTTTGACAGATTTGGTTCAAAACTGGATGAGAATCTACTTTTTAGATGATAAAACTTTGTACCAAATTTTACTTGTCTAGCTCTTATGTCTTGAAATTACCGAGTTCATTTGTACTTGGATGCCCAAGTAGACAAACTTCCTAAAAATAGATTCCGTAGAAAATTTTATAGAGATATATAAATTTGATGTTTCCATGTACTTAATTTCGACCACCTAGCTGAAAGTGTTTTTGAGTTATCGTTTTCACATTCTGCCTCAATTGCAGAAAATGTATTTATCGGATTCATGGAAGTCTGAAACATGGCGATTCGTCAAAAGTTCGAGGTCGAATTTTTTGCGGATAATTTCTTTTCGTATATGAGAAAGAAAAAAAAAATTATTGATTGAAAGAAATATATATTAAAAGGAATACATTGTATTTCTTTTGACGTATTGTGTTCGAATTTTTTTTATGATTACAATACTTTGCATATTTCGCATATGATAAAGTAAAAATAATTGGAAATGAATCATGCGTTTAGTTTAGTTTAGTTATATTAACGTCCCGTTTTAAACCAACATGAGGGGTATTTCGGGACGGACTTCGTCATTTTGAACAGCGGTCAGATGACGAGGACGACACCTAGCAACGCGCTCTCCAAACTGCCACACCACACCAGCCGGAGGATGTTTGGTCCCGACGGATTTAGCGTGCACCAGACCCACTTATCCGACCGTTCTTGGGTGGAACTGGGACTCAAACCTGAAGCTCCACTCCACCACCTCCACTCGAACCTGAATCTGAAGCCTAGACCTTACCACCAGGCCACCGCAGCCCATGAATAATGTGTAAAGTAATGGGAACACTGCTTTCGGAACAAGTACTTGCCTCTTTCTGCAATGCGTGATTTTATTGATATAACATTACTGGCTTTACGTGAACATTGCTTTAAATAGCAACAGTTAGCCCCTTAAACTATTCAAAAAGAAGGAATTGAACTAAGGTATCTTTATTCAGGTTCAGTGAAAAAAAAATACTGTTTTCCCCTGAACATTCTCCTGTGCTCTTCATACAATAGGGGTCACGGTGGTCTGATTGTAAGATCTCGACTTTGGTATTGGAGAACTCAAGAGTTAAAAGTCGATTCCACCGAAAAACCGCCATTCAAGTGGGACTGGTGCATGTTAAATCTATTGAGGTCAAACTTCTTCCCACTAATGTGTTGTATAAGTTCGGAGAGCTCAAGTGTCGTCCTCGTAATCCAACCGCGGTTCAAAATTATGAGGTCCATCCCAAAATATCCCTAGCGTTGCTTTAAAACGGGATGCTGATACAACCAAACTAAAACTAAATCACATAGAATAATCTGGTTTAATTGTGGTTAAAAAGGCTTAAGAGATTATACAAAATCTAAAAAGAGATTTGGTTTGGAAACAGATCTGTATCTGAGGTGTAAGGAACTTACACTGCATTTCATTCATCTAGCTTATTATTATTTCCAATTATCTTTTTTGTATACACCAATGCATACTAAATATGATAAAAATAAATCATCATTTTTTTTCTCCCTCTCTCTTTTCAACTTTATTATTGATGCTTATAGCAGGCATAAACGTTGAACGGGACCGTAGTGGCCTTGTAAAAGAGTTTTGATTTCGTATGTGAAGAGTTGTAGGTTCGAAACCCGATTTCACCATAAATCCGTAGGCTCAAAATGTCCTATCTTTAATAAGGTTAAGAAATTGGGATAAGGGGATGTCAGCTCAGACGTCGTCGTCATCATCATCTGGCCACTGTTCAAAACTATGTGGACAATCCTAAAATAGCCCTAGTGTTGCTTGAAGACAGGGAGTTAATATGATTAAACTAAATTTGTGAAATCAATCTTAAAATTGCTTAAGCGGAGTTTTTTTTTTGTGTGTGTGATGCCATAATTTCAATATATTTAAATTTTAACACGACGTTTTTACTTTTATATCTTATACATCAGTACTGTTAAAGATCGTAATCTTTATTTCTAAATTAATTTATTACTTCCTAAAAACCTTGAAACTAAAACGAGGATATAAATAGCAGCGATTTCAATTCGAAATACAATGTATTTCCATTTCGCATAATGCAAATTATTTTCCATTTGGGCATTTCATGCCAAAATAGTTAGTGATTCATTTTGTATTCTTAACGAGTTGACCAAGTTAGCGAGAAGACTGCTTGTTTTCAAAATGCAGAGGAACAACTACTATCTTTTTATTGAATATTTATTTTTTATAAAAATTATTCTGTTTTCAATAAAACGTTTGAGTATCAATGATTCGTTATATGTCGGGTAATCAGATATCTTGAATAAGATGGGACAGACTCGATTTTCGCCCCTTCATAGAAAATTAGCCGTATTATTCTGTATTTGAATCAAATGACGTAGACTGGCGTAGATTAAAATAATTATTAATAGATAGCTCGAAATGGAAAATATTAACTATATTCTATATTAGCTATATTTCTTAAAAGTTAGATTTAATGGCTTCCCTTTTAAAATTTTTACTTTTCAACGACTAAGTCTTCGTTAGAAACCTTAATGTTGAAGAAATTGCCAGAAAATAGTGGAAATAGGCAAAAATAGTGGAAAACATTTCATTTTTTTGATAAATAAACGAGTTTTTTTAAATCCCATTTCTTATAAGCGTCGCAATCTTTTATTGAAGTCTTAAAGCTCTGAACCCCTTTCAATACACAGCGATAATGGATTTTTGAAATTCCTTTTATAAGGATTACCGGGATAAAGAAGCCCAAACGGTTAAAAATTTATTGCATGAAAATGAAAATCTGTTTCGAAATTTCGAAGTTAAAAGCTCCCCCCCCCCCGAAAAGGGAACTCTCTGTCAGAAACAGATTTAGAAACGCAATTACATAGTTATAGAAGTTTTCTTTCGGGTATTTGAACAAATACAAGTTAGTTAGCAAGAATTCACAAGTTATCACACAGAACAGAAGACTTTCCTAAGGTGCTCAACAAAAAGAGAACGAATCTTAGAAAGTTGGATTCAAAGTCTCTTTATCCTTTTGCAATCAAACTGAAAGTGAAAATGAGACAATATTTATTTTCGTCCGTTTTCAAAGCTATGGTAATGTGAATTCACACAGTTGACTGGTGAAACTATATAGCAAAAGATGAATGCCTAATTTTCAATTTCTCCTTTCCTGTTTAATCCTTTCAGGTCGACTGTGCGAAATAATGAACTGAATTATATTTCTTTTTAGGATGCTGTGCATTACTGAGAAGAATATTTTATAGTTGACTTTCAAGAAGATTTTATAATGAAATTTGCCGATAAGAATTACAAATGCGATTTGCCCGGTATACATTTCGTGGTAAAATGTTACAAAAGATCGAAATGTTGTTTGAAATGCAAATTATTTGCTGAAATGAAGACTTTTAATTAATAGATCGGCAGATGAAAATGAATTTTTTCATGCATATTAAATAAGCAAATTCATCAAGCAATACAGCAGAAAACGCAACTCAAATACTCATAGAATCGTTTTGTTGTACACCATGCATTGATAAGCGAGTAAGCAGATCAAATAGTTTGGATAACTTTTAAGCCGATTAAATAAATAAAAAATAATTTCTAACACAGAAGAAATAACACAATAATTGAAAATACTCACCTTCACTTCTCCTAAGTATATAATGTCGTCCATCTTGCAGTTATTCCTAATGAAAAAAAAAAGACGAAATATCACACAAAATTCATTGTAAAATATTTTTTAAGTATAATAAAATATTGTACAAGCAATTTAAATGGTAATGAAAGGACTAAATACAAACATCATTTAAAAAAAAAAAAACAGACAATTTTTCTTTACGAAGGACTTACACATTTTGGGATAACGAAATTAAGTGAAATAATTTCGTTCCTAAAGATTATAATATGTTGAAAATCAACATGAAATTCCATTAATTATAAAATAAATAGTAACAGTTCAGATTTGATATCCAAAATGATAAATGAAAAGTTGTAATATAAATTTTAGTTTCTATTAAAACTGTGACATTAATTGCTTTGTAATAGTTTATACATAAAAAAAGACTATTTTATAAAAAGTTCTTTTACGTGCTCTTCCCTTTGTGGTGTTTTACGTGCTCTTCCCCTCATTTTTGGGGATGGAGGGTTTCAAGTATGAAACCCTCCATCATATTTCCGGGCCTAGTACACGTTAAATATGATATTGTGAGTCAAACAACCTCGGGTTAGTGTGGTACGAAAGTTGGAAAAGGGAATGCTAGTTCAAGCATCGTCCTCGACATTCGACCATAGTTCAAAATTTAGAAGACCATTACAATACAGTCCTAGTGTTACTTTCAAGCGGGGTGTTAATATATTAAATTAAACGAACCCTTTTAGGGCCGGCGTGCTGGCATAGGGGTAGCGCGTCTTTCCCGTGATCTGGGCGTCCTGGGTACGAGTCCAAGTTCGGGCATGGTTGTTCTTCATCTGTTCTATCTGTGAGACATGTGAATGTGCCCCCCTGTGAAAAGGGATTGTGCAAGCGAATGTGATGCATGAGTAGTTAAGACGTACTTTTGGCCCTAGTTGGCGCTACTAAAACAAGAGACGCTCTCTTGACTTAAAATCGCTAACTTAGTTAGCAAGCTTGTACATGTCAAGTGCCATTATAAACAATAATCCTTTTATTAGTGTTGCGCTTTAAAATTGCAAAAAAAAAAAAATCTATTTTATTAAAAATTTTGCATTATTTAAGAAATTTTTACTTATCTAATTTTTAAATTCTCAAACTTAAAGTTCAATTTGTAGAATTTTGAGTGTAAGTAGTGAAGTTTGAGTGAGTGAAGTAGTGAGGGAAAAAAAGAATTCGTGATTACCTAAAATGCTCATACGATCCGGTAAAGTAGAATTTACAAATATTTATTTAATTTTATTTGAAAATCGTTTGGAAATTGTTTTCATCATGACTTTTAATTTTTATGACGATTTTCAGTTAATTTTTGTAAATATTTATACTGAAAAAAATTATGCTTATAAGTATAAAAATTTTTAAAATCTTTGAATCTGAAAACATGCGATTGATTTTTTTTTTGCAGTTATATGTAAACTTAATAAATTTCTATAAGTCATATTTCTTTAATGTTTTCCCATTTTCCATTAGAAACTCCTTAATTATAATTCTTGAAACTTATATTTAAGGTAACATTAATTTTTAAAATAATTAAAGTAAAATGGTAAGAAGAATATAAAATGGAATACAATTTTAAATAGTAATTAGATAATAATAGAATTTTACATAATAAGATGTTGAAATTTTCAGACTCTGTTCTTAATAAGAAGAAAGAATTAATCAATTTAAATTACTTCCAATATAAATTAAATTCAAAGTAAAAAAATAACATCTGAAAGGTTGCTTTAACCCTTTCTACAGCCAGGAATGATACTTACCACCCAAATCATCAATCTTTATAATCAGTTATGTAGGTTCGCATAAGTTCTCCAAAAAATTTTTGAATAAAACTGAAAGCTAGATGTTTCAGTTTCTTAACTCAGATAAAATGATTTGTCTTATTTGATCCAAAGTTATTCATTAATTAATAAATCAAATTAAATTATCTAATAAGCTAATCGAATCACTTTTCTTCTCTAAAAATATTTCAATATACCATTGTTAGAAAAAAATGGCCCTTTAAAAAGTTTAGACAAGACAACATTAAATAAACTTTATAAATTTTCTTCTTTTTTATAAAAAATAAAATGGAAACAAAAAAGATGCAATTAGATGATTAGATGAAAAAAGTAATTAATAAAGAGTAAGAAGAAATAGAATTATGGCATTTCATGTAACGGTCATAGTCATGTACTGAAAATAAGTTCGCTCGTTTTCTAATATCTAATTGCAAGATGCCTTATGTGAACTGTGAAATCAGTCTTTATTCCTCCTGTAAGATAAGCGATTCCAAAATTAAACTGATGCGGCCCATTCGGGAAATAAGAGCGTGAATTTACTCTTTTGCCATGGTCGTAATGGCTAGATGATGGCTTCGCAACCAAAGGATTCTCAATTTCAAAAAGAACCGCTATGTAAGCGAACTGGTGCAAGCTCTTTTTCGTATACTGCGGAAGTTTGGAGAGGCAGGTGCCTGCCCAGGCGATTTCTTCTTCATCTGACCGCTGTTCAAAATTATGAATTCCGTCCCAAAATAACCCTAGAGTTACTTTAAAAGGGAACGATAATATGACTGTTTCCTACAATTTTATATGGTCAGTCATGACACCAAATTATATTTATGTGAAATAATATCAATTTTTTTTTATTCTTTCAAAAAATCAATTTATTAACGTTTCAACATTGTTTTAAATTGCAGTGCCTTGAAAATGGAATAATAGAAACTTGGATGGAATAAAGAGCAGCACCGCTTACATATTTCTCATTTATACTTCATTTACATTTATAAGTCGTTCCATCAAAGTCCCGATTCATTCGCAATCATTGTAATTATAAAGTACTTCGTTTATATGACGCAACGCTTCGGTTTTACGTCGTTTTCGTTGAAGTCTCGAATCTCTTGTGAGCAGAGATCATTTTCCAGGAATATGTGAACTGTGATATCGGATTTTGGATTTATTAGTTAATTAATTAATCAATAATTAATGAAAAAATTGATTTATATATTTCTTATTTATACGTCATTTATATTTATAAGTCGCTCCATCAAAGTCCCGATTCATTCGCAATCATTGTAATTATAAAGCACTTCCTTTATATGACGCAACGCTTCGGTTTTACGTCGTTTTCGTTGACGTCTCGAATCTCTTGTGAGCAGAGATCATTTTTCAGGAATATGTGAACTGTGATATCGGATTTCGGAATTATTCACACTGGATAAACTATTAATTAATTAATAAATAAATTCATTTACACATTTCTCATCGACACAACATTGATATTTATAATCTTTCCATCAAAGTCCCGCTTTATTCGTAATTATAAAGTACTTCGTTTATATGACGCAAAGCTTCGGTTTTATAGTATTGTTTTCGCTCTTGAAGAAGACTCGAATCTGTTGTGAGCAGAGATCACTTTCGAGGATTATGTGAGTTGCGATATCGGATTTCGGAATTCGATTATTCACAGTCGATGAATTAATAGTTAATTAATTAATCTATAATAAATAAATTAATTGTTTAGAATTAATATAAGCGAGCAAGAAAAAAAATTCTGTCTTTTTTTAAGACGCACTGAACTTCACTAAAAATTTCAAATTTATTTTGCTTTCAAAAAATACAGGTACAAAATATTCAGTTGAACTTAATTCTTTAAAGTTGCATTACAACTTATTAATAAAGTAGCAATTCACAGACAATCATCATATCAAACAGCAATTAAAGTTTTATGTTTTTAATGAAACTCTTGATTCCATGCATATAAATCTCACAAATTAAGAAGTGTATAATTAATACTCAAAATATGCAATAAAGGTCTAAGTTTGAAATTTTAAAGAAATTTTTAAAAATTTATTGATTGTTTTAAATACTATTAAATAATATAGTAGTACTAGGCATAAAATTTTTTAAAATTGTTATTTCAAATAAATTTACTTTAGTAGTGTTTAATTTGCCATAGCCAAAGTTGTTTACTAAAATTCCGATTAGTTTGTATTTTACTTTTTTTCGTCTATCCTTTGAAAGACAAACAATTAGAGCTTTACTGTATCTATGATAAATAAATTTCTGATGGCAATTATGAAAGAGAACCAATGACTGTACATTACTTATAAGAAGAAAAACTGTAATAGGAGTGTGTAAATCATTGCTCAAACAAATGCTAAGTGAACTTGATATAACTTAAATATATTTCTAGGAATCAAAAAAATTCCATAATACTTTAGAAATTCTAAGAAATGTATAAAGTTTTCTATGGCTTAAATAAACTTCTTTTAAGTAATCCAATATCTTTCAAGTTGGATTTAACTAAATACCTCCTCTGTGTCCAGGTTTTATTATTTATTTTTATCCCATTATCTGAAATTTTATATATAATGTTCACTTTTAAAGGACTTTCTAGTTTTTCTTTGTTACGTTTCTGCTCACTTTTAACGATCAGCAACATTACGCAATGCTTGAAAGCAGATAGGCTTGAGCACTGTTTTTTAAGTATTTTCCTGTATTTCCTTAAAATTTCTATCATCAGAATTTCTTGAAAAAAGTTAAACAAAAATTACATTCGTATGAAGTTTTTCTGTACTATTTTTTCTTCGGGATTTTATAGAAAATTTACTTTCTTGTCTCTGGTAGCTTTTCTAGCTTGTCACTCATTTATTGTTTAATCATATTTCATGCCAGATCATGATGAAATTTCAACATGAAAATGCAGATAGTTAGTTAAAAAATTTCTCATTTTACATTAATAACAAAAGCTAACAACCTCAAATTAATTTTGTCTTTAGAAACAAGGCCCAAATTATAAATTCATCAGATTTCATTGCATCCATGGATTGCATTTCCATTCAAATGTATGATGTGTTATTCTTAAATTATTCTTGAACTCGTATTCAATTAATAATTTTAGATGCTTAGAGAAATACTGTATGATCTAAACCTATAAGGCAATTCAAAAATTAAAGCATCACAGTTTGAATTCGAAAATCAACATTTTTGTCTTTGAAAAATTAATCTGTTACAGAAGCTCGATCATTATGTTGCAGCACATGGTTCATTTTGAGTAAGATAGCTTATGCCAAATTTGTCATCCATTGCATATTTACAGTTCTTATTTGTAACGTTAAGATTTTTTTTTCATTTTATAATAATTGTTTACTTTCGGTTTTGCTTTTATTTAACAGTTCATAAACTTTGTCTGAATTTATTTATTATCTGTTTTATAAAAATTTACTAAATTTATTTATTATCTGTTTTATAAAAATTTACTAAATTTATTTATTATCTGTTTTATAAAAACTTACTAAATTTATTCATTATCTGTTTTGTCATAAATTTATTTGTTTTCTGTTTACAATAGAATCAATCGTTTCGTTAGAACTACTAAAGTGCGTTTAATTGAAATTCTAATGAAGGTTTTTGAATTTATAATACAGTTGATCAATTTTATTTAAATCATTTATTATTTTTTATATACTTGCTAGTAAATATGTTGCCCATTGTGATGAAAAATCCTTTAAGCCTAAAAGAAGTCTGTATAATTTCGATTACTCTGTTGACCACTACTAATTTTTTCTATTCAACCAGCGGCAGTTGTCTTCACGAAACTTTCTCGCATACTTTCCAATAAAGGCCTTATTCGCAACCTCCCCCCTCCTCCCCGAAATAAAATTGGAGACTTTCGGTAAGGCGGCGAATGCATTGCCAAAAAGCATTGCAAATACAGATTTTCGACATGAATCTAATATTTTTACTAAATCTATTGCGCAAATGAAAATGTTGGAATAACAAACAAACTCTGACACGGAATAACAGTTGTAGTCGCAATATGACATACCAAATGTTGTCGATTTAAGTCCTTGCGTTTATGGGTTAATGCGTTTATATGCAAGCGAAAGCACAGACAGCCAGGCAGTAAACATCTTGGTACATTTGGTTCAAAATTTGATTAGAATATACATTTCAGATGCTAAACCTGTGTACCACATTTTATTTATCTAGCTCTTTCCGTTTTTGAAGTTATCTAGTTCACTTGTATTTCAGCAACCAAATAGACAGACTTAATTTGAACAGATTTTGTCCAAAATTTGATAGAAACCTATACGTTTGGACTGAAGTCTATATACCAAATTTCACCTATCTAGCATAAATTATTTTTGAGTTATCATGTTCACAGTCAGACATGATGCTAAAAATATCTTTATCTGACTTAGAATGATCTGAAATGTGGACATTCGTCAAAATCTCGAGTTCGAATTTTTTTTTTTTTTTGACTATTCCAATGCTTTCTCTATACTTCGTATACGAGAAAGTTTGGAAATTAGTATATAAAAATATGACATATTATACTAATTAAAGATGAATTGAAAATAAACCCTGTTTCAAAGGATAATGCAGTAACTAAAATCCGACTTCCGGAAATTCCATTACCAGAATTTTCTGGAAAAATAGCTGATTTTGCAAATTTCAAAAATTTATTTATTAATTTAATTAGCAACAATGAGCAATTAAATAATTCTCAAAAGCTGTATTATATCCGTGCATGCTTAAGAGTAGAAGCTAAATTATTAGAATCGTCTAGTGATAACTTTCACTCAGGCTTTAAAGCATTATCAGATCGTTATGAAAATCAACGTCAATTGATAGACTCTCATATACTAGAAATAATACATTTTGAGAAAATTCGTAGAGAATCTGCTAAAGAACTGTGTTCTTTAATGGACTGTGTTAATAAAAACACTAGAGTGTTAAAGGTTCTTAAATTCGAACAAAATAAGCTATCTGATTTAATGCTAGTAAACATCATTCTACAGAAAGTAGACAAAGAGACAAGGAAGCAATTCGAGCTTTCTCTAGATACGGCAGAAATTCCTACATTTGAAAATTTGATGAAATTTCTAGAAAAGCGAAGTTCTTTGTTAGAAAGTCTTAACCGTATTCCAAGTAAACACGAACGTCCACAAAGTACGAGCATATTTAAAAGAGCGAAAACACTTATAGTTAATAATAAAAATTCCAATGCTAAAGCTTGTATTTTATGCAAAAACTATCACGCACTATTTAGATGCGTTACTTTTCAAAATATGTCTATCGAAGACAGAAAGAATTTTTTTAGGAATAAGAAATTATGCATTAACTGTCTTAAACCTCACCCGGGCATCTGCAAATCAAAATATTCTTGCAACATTCCAAATTGCGATAAAAGGCATAACTCGCTCATACACGATGAGTCAGCTGAAAATCACGCTACCACTTCAGATTCAAGGGCCCGGGCGAAAGAAAGCCAAACAGATGCAGAAACGAAACCGAAACTGAACGTACTAACCGAAGTATCTGCTTTGACATTGAATCCAAGAGGGACTAAGCAGGCGATAGAAGGGGATAAATCGGTTATATTAAACACTCTTCTTATTTATGTGAAAACTGCACATGGTCGCAGAGTTCAATTAAGAGGGCTCTTAGACAACGCTTCGACTTTATGTATTCTTCGAGAAGATGTAGCTAGAAAATTGGGAATCAAATTAAAATCAATAAAACAAGGTGTAACTGGTATAAATGGAATTACGCAGTTTATTAAACATGCTGCTAACATTGAAGTATCAAATCGAGATTATTCATTTTCACACATGGTGAAATGTTCTATTCTTCCTAAAATAACCGATGAGATTCCTGTATCGAAATTAAATATATCTGCATTAAATATTCCCTGTTCAATTGAACTAGCTGATTTCAATTTCCACACACCAGGGCAAATTGATATACTATTAGGAAGTGAGCTATTTTTTGAGATTTTAAAACCTGAACAACTTCGTCTGCAAAATGGAGCTGTAATATTACAAAATACAAAGTTTGGTTATTTAGTTACAGGCATTCTTCCCCAGTTACCTCAAAAAGTCAATTGTTATCTCGTAAGTGAACCAAATTTAGATGAAGCAGTTAAACAATTTTTTGAATTGGAATCATTGCCGGGTAATGCTAAAGAAATAACAAAGAGTGAAGAAGAAATTTATTGTGAGGAACATTTTGTTAAAACCTATAAAAGAGATAAAACGGGAAGATTTATAGTTCAGTTACCCATAAAGGAAAATGCCCAATCATTATTAGGAAATTCCAGAGAAAATGCAATCAAGCGCCTAAATGGTATCTGGAATAAATTAAAAATTATACTATGGAAACCTTATGTAAGGAATTTATGCGAGAATATGAGAGTTTAGAACACATGAAGGAGATTAAAATTGAAGATGACAGCAATGTGAACTATTCCATTCCCCACCATGCGATATATAAACCTGAGAAAACGTCAACTCCTTTAAGAGTGGTTTTTGATGCTAGTGCAAAAACAACAAGTGGTTATTCTCTGAATTCCATTCTACTAAATGGAGGTATTATTCAGCAAGATCTTTTTTCTATAGTAAGTAGATTCAGAAAGCACAGATATGCATTTAGTGCAGATATTAAAAAAATGTACAGACAAATACTTATCAATCCCACTCAAAGAGACTTACAGCGTATTGTCTGGAAATCAAGTACTGATGCTGCAGTGAAGATTTACAAACTGTCTACGGTAACCTATGGAACAGTTTCTGCACCATTTTTGGCTACCAGAACTTTAAAAGCTTTAGCAAATGAGGAAAAAAAAGGACTTCCCTAATGCTGCAGATGTGATTTGTTCCGATTTCTACATGGATGACATTCTTTCAGGGGATGAAACTCTAGAAGATACTAAAAATCTTCAAACCCAGATTTCTGAACTCCTCAGAAGAGCTGGATTTGAGTTTCACAAATGGGTCTCTAATAACTCTAATTTACTACAAAACCTGTCTACCACATCCTATTCATTTGCGAAAGAACAAGGTGTTAGTTCTGTAAAAACATTAGGAATGTTTTGGGATCAAAAAGAAGATTGCTTTACATATAAGGTAAAGATCAAGCCTAAGGACTTTTTTTTAAAAAGGGAAGTGCTATCAGAAATAGCGAGTCTTTATGATCCACTTGGACTTTCAGGCCCTCTCATTACCAAGGCAAAAATATTTATCCAAGGACTTTGGAAGATAAAATTGGACTGGAATTAAAAATTACCATCTGACGCAATGACAGAATGGAAAAGGTTCTACATAAAACTCTCAGAAGTAAACAACTTCAGAATTCAAAGGTTTATTCTACTTCCTGATGCAGTTCGCATTGAGATTCATGGATTTTCTGACGCATCAGAACGTGCCTATGCTTCTCTTGTCTATTTAAAGTTTTTCATTCAATCTGGACAGTTTAAAACTAGTCTAGTGTGCAGCAAATCCAGAGTGGTTCCATTGAAGTCACTTACTATTCCCCGACTTGAACTGTCTGCCGCATTGCTGTTATCTAAATTAGTGAAAAAGATAGTTCCAATTCTGCAATTGCCCATTGATGTCATCTCATTGTGGACAGACTCTACTATTGTTTTGGCGTGGATCAAGACTGAGCCCTATAAGCTAAAAACATTCGTCAGCAATAGGGTCGCGGAGATCCAAACGCTCACATCAGATTGCCATTGGAAACATGTAAGTAGCAAAAACAATCCTGCTGACATTATTTTTAAAGGATACAGTGCAGATGAACTCGTAAGGAATAAAATGGGGTTTTCTGGTCCAGATGAAGTTACTGATGAACCAGTAGACAATCAATCCATGTAGGAATTTGCTTTTGCTGATGAACTAAAATGTGTTGTGACTCTGAACATTAATGACTTTCCTTCAAATTTTTATGACGAACTCTTTAATCTTACAAATAATTTCATAAAATTAATTAGAATAGTTAGCTTTATTTTCAGGTTTATTAACAACACTAAAGCTAAGGAGTCTCGTAAGAAAATAAGTAAATATTTAACTACTGAAGAGCTGCAAAGAAGTACTGAATATTTAGCTAGTGTAGCACAGTTGAGTGAATTTAAATCAGAAATAGATGCACAAAATAAAGTTAAAAAAATTTCAAACACAAGTAAGTTAAAATATTTAGATCCATTCTTAGATGAAAAATGATTACTTAGAGTTGGCGGTAGACTTAAAAATTCTGACTTGCCATTTGAATCTAAACATCAAATAATTTTACCCTGTAAGCATTCATTCACGAAGTTACTTTTTGAGTATGTACATAAAAAATGTCTACATATTGGTGCAGAAGGTTTGTTACATCAAATTAGGTTACAGTACTGGCCTTTAAATGGTAAAGGTATTGCAAGGAAAATTGTCCATGATTGTATTAGATGTTTTAGGCAAAGGCCTAGGGTATTAGACCAGTTAATGGGAAATTTATCTTCAGAGAGAGTAACTGCAAGTTCTCCATTTTTAAATTCTGGGGTAGATTTTTGTGGCCCTTTTCAAATAAAGTTTAAAAACCAAAGAAAGGGAATATATTCAAAGGTTTATGTAGTGATTTTTGTATGTTTGTCAACTAAAGCTATTCACCTAGAAACGGTAACAAATTTGACGACTGAAGCTTTCATTGCATCTTTAAAGAGACTCTGCGCCCGTAGAGGCCGCATTGCAACATTGATGTCAGATAATGCATCTAATTTCAAGGGTGCAGCTTCAGAATTAAATCGTTTAAAAAAACTAGTTTGTCAGACTAATGAGACTTTAGCCTATTACCTATCGGTAGAATCAATCCAATGGAAATTTATTCCCCCTTGTTCTCCCAATTTCGGAGGCTTATGGGAAGCAGGAGTAAAATCATTTAAACACCATCTTTATAGAACTTTAGCTAATAGTGAAATAACTATTGAAGAAATTGAAACAATAATAATTCAGATTGAAGGTATACTTAATTCACGTCCCTTAATTCCATTATCAGATAATATTAATGAATATGAAGTTTTAACTCCTGGACACTTTATCATTGGACGCCCAATTACTTCAATACCTGAACCGGAAATTGTAGATATTTCTGATAATAGGTTGCCGCGCTGGCAATACACTACCAAATGTGTTCAAACAATTTGGAAACGCTGGAAAATTGACTATTTGAACCATTTACAGCAAAGAAATAAGTGGCAATTAAAAAAAATAAAGTTAAGGTCGGATGTCTAGTATTGTTAAAGGAAAATGATTTGCCTCCTTGCAAATGGGCAATGGCTAGAATTTTAGAGATAATTTATGGAAATGAGGGTAGAGTAAGAGTTGTTAAATTAACAACGAACACAGATATTTTTACACGCCCTATTTCAAAAATTTGTCTCTTACCAATAAGGATAACTTTGAAAATTAAATTAGTTAAAAAAGATAGTTGTATATATTGTATGTACTTACTTATTGTATTTATATGATGTTTAGTGTACAGTTGTATATATTTTGCAATTTTGATGTTCACTTGTAAATATTTCATCTGAATAGTTTATTTACTTAATTTAAGCAAATGTAAGCTAATTGTATAATTAAATGTGTTTTGAAATCTTGCCTATTTCAACGCCGGGCAGAATGTTACGTCATGGCATGCAAGAGCGTCACCTATAACAATTGTGATCTTGTGCATTCGAATGCTGTAACCCGTTGAGAGTGATTGCACAAAATAAAGCCTGAATAGCTATAACGTCATCCGTGTTTTCTTCTATTACATCGATTTTTAATTGACGATAACACAAATCATGACAGTGTGAATAATCTGAAGTCTGGACATTCGTCAAAATCTCGAGTTCTAATTTTTTTTTT
>JAPMOR010028044.1:43013-61242 GCA_026543865.1 Argiope aurantia
AAATGGACAAAAACTTAATGATGAGAAATTCATATCAAATAGAATTCTTTTTCATTTCTAAAGTTAATGAATTAGCGAATTCTTTGATATTCGGATATTGTTACAAAACTCTCATATTTATGAATATAGATATTAAGATTTAATTTGGTCTGTTGATATCTTTAGGCAATTATTGAATATAGTTCATACAAAAATAATGTAAGAATTAGTTAAATGTTTACTAGAATCACTAGATATATATGAATGTCTTTTTACACACTAATTACGAAATCTGTAAGACTAATAAACAATTTAATAACATTCAGTAAATTGAATACAATATATTAGTTATCCATTAGAAATTGGAAACAAGGTCACGAAATGTAATTTCGCCATTAATGCATAAAGTTACAAAGGAAAAAGATACAGTGTGCTAATTCAGTGTTCTAAAAATACAATGTATATGAAGTATTACAAAAAGATCTTATTCCAAGAAATGGATTTCATCCCTTTTTTGAAGTAAGATGTCCAAAAGAGATGATAATCACAAATTATGAGCCTCTATTGAAAGTATAGTAATTAGATAATGCTTTTGGTTTGATTTTTCTATCTTGTTTTCATCTGATTCGATTGCATCAGCCATTACTTCCTTTTTCTAAAAAACATCTCGCATGTTATGGAAAGACAATCAGCCTACCAACTTTATCATCTTAAGGCACGTGACTACGTTGAAAAGTTATTTTTTGAGAAATTATGAAATTTCTTTTATTTAATATTTTTTATATTTGAGCAGATTTCTTTATAAAATCGTCAGAATTTTATTTCTATTTTTGTGAGAAATTACATTGATTTTTATATTTGAATTTACATACGTTTTAATGCTATTTTATATATTTAGATACTATTTTCTCAAATTGTAATCTTTGGTAATAATCTAATAAATAAAAAATCTAATGCTTATTTTTTGTTCAAATTTGGTATAATGATCTCTCAATAAGTTCTGCAGTTCCTTAACTAGAAAATAAGTAATTTATTCATTAAGAAATATTTTATAGTTGTTTTAGTGCTTTTAAATATGAAAAAAATTGAAAATGTCGTGTTATTTATCAGTTGAATCCCAATATTTAGAGAATAGATCAAAATACAATTATTTTTAAATTCAGGAACTAGATAATATATTTCTTATGCTATCTGAAAAATTTTAAGCAAGTAATTTGATAAGCCTCTAAACTAGAGGAATTTTGCTTTATACCGCTTATTACCTACCCTCCCCCCCCTAAAAAAGCGTCCCTTTTTTCAATTTTTTTTATGATTTAACTGGTATATTTCATTATGATATAAAAACTAACCAAAAAATATAATGCTGCAGATAAGACAATTCTGTGTTTGACAATTCTTGTTTTCAACTCACAGACGAATTTCAAATTTATTCGCCTGTTGCAAAGAAACAAAGCACAGAATACAAACTTTCTGCTGACTGATATTTATAGATAGATACATTTGGAAGATACATATTGACTGATATATATGGAAAAAAAAATTAAACTGCCAGGTGTATCAAATGTATTTTTGAAACCAAGTGGTGTATATAAAATTCCAAAATCCCTAAATGGCATTTTACATACTAGGGCAGCAGGTTAATAAAGCAAACAAAACTAAAACACGGTTCAATATTATATTTCCAAGAAACTTTGGAAGCGGAGTGCTTTTCCACAAGTAAAAAATTGTCGCATCTGAATGAACAAAAGCTTTTATGTAGATATTGTCTAAAATATTTCTCTGAATGGCCATCTCTGAATATAATCAGTACTTGAAACTGAAATTGTTTTGCAGTTTACTAGAAATGTATAGATTATTCAGTGGAAATTTTGAAAGGCATACTTTAGAATTGTGTGATGGTGTATGTGTTATTGAGGTGGTGGTGTTGAGATATGTTATTCATTCCCAAACAGAAAATCTTTTGAATTCACTCAAACATTCACCACAAATATGTGAACAAACAAGATTTACGAAAAAGCAGGAAAGAAGGAATTTATACAAATGTCCTTCGCTGTTATGATTTTTCTTCTATAAAAAGGAATCCTCTAAAATGGACCCATTTTCTTGTTGTCTGAGGCAGAGAAGTTAAAAAAAAAGAAATGTGACTTTAAGAACTTTAAAATTGGCCAATATATTTGAAAAGTACATCATGTTTGTTCGTTATATAATTTATAAAAAAAAAATTGATATTGAACATTTTAGAAAATTGGAAGACAAGGCTTACAAAAAATCTATTTATTTTAAATTATTTTGCTGTGATGATAGTCTAATATAATTTTTGAAGATATTTTGAAAATAATGTGGTTTATATTTGATTAAATTATAACCACATTGATACTGCTTTAAGGTGTTTTTCTAGTTTTAATTGAATTTAATTAGATATCAAATTTCTGGACAATTCTATGCGATTTAAATTTTTAATAACTGAAGTGAGGAAACCAGGATGTAAAATCTCCTGGAATATTTGAGAGCAAGATTGTTATTAAAAACTTGAGTGTCCGATTCATCTAATTTTCACGATATTGTAATTTCACTTTGTAATTCCTCGTATAAACTACACAGATATTGACTAGAATCTTTCGTTCTTAGCTTTAAACAGTGGAAGAAAATCACGTTTTTAAATATTTGCCGAAACGTAAAAAAAAAATACTTACTTGATGCTTAAAAAATGTTAAAAAGTTATTTAAATCTCGATTAAAGGATTTTATAGCAACTAAAATCGCACCATTGAAAAGATAATTTTTGCACTGAGAATTGAGATAAAAATCATTTTTGCAAGGGAATATTTCCGGATACCATCGCGAAAAAACATCCTTCTACTCTCCAAAGTATATTTGTTCTAAATTTGGAACCAAAGTATATTTGTGGTAAAATTAGAACGGTCAAACAATCTATCCTGTGCCGCGCTAACACACTCACTCACTCCCCCCCACCACCAGCACACACAAAGAGACAGAGAGAAATATACAGACATTCTGTTTCATTATTAGTCTAGATTTTCTTTTAATTACCCTTTTTTGCACTATTAATTTTTAATTCCCGATTAATTTAAGATATTATACGATATCTCCATGATGCTGTTCGATATTGTGAATGTTTCATAATATTCTGAAGATATCGCAACTATATTATTGGGCATTTCGTGCTTATAAGGTTGTGAAGGAATGTGTTAGGTAGAGGATTTCATGAAAAACCTCACCTGATCATTGACGAAAATATTATTCAAATGGCTTTTTTAAAATTTTGAATCACGGAAATTAAGAGTGAGTAGTAGAATGATGTATACATCTCCGCACATATACACATAGCATAAATTTCACAAATGGCTGATTCGTGGAAACCTCAATAAAATGCAAAAATAAAGCGGAGACGAAAATGTCCAGTTTTGACCACTTGGAATTTCATTTGTCTGATCTAAAAATGTACAAATCAATAAAATCTGAATGTAAAAATAAACTACCAATGCACTCTATAAGATATTTCAATTCCAACTACTCGGTTTGTCAGAAACTTTATTAAAATTTTATTTGCATATCATGGTATGTATTTTAAAATCTATTATTTTTTATTGCAATTATCATCACAAACACGCATGCTTTTTTTAACTAAGAGATTCCTCATTCGCCCTACTTGAAATACTAACCTTTTAAGAATTCTATTGTCTATAAATATTATTTATCTTTGTTTCGTGAAAATCATTGAACATTTTAGGTTGCTTTACAACATAACTTTCTTATTTATCACTAAGCATAAAAGTCATGCTTACATAGAAAACAATTTTAAAGTTTTTTTTGAAGAAAATATTTATTGTTCATGGATAATAAGAGCGCCATTATTAATGCTAATAACAAACTTGTAAAATGTTCTTTTCAAAATCATTCCTAAAATTTATTAAATAAGTTCTGAGAAAGTCACTCTGTACAACAAATCTGTTTACAATAAACTTATCTCTACTAAGGGCAGTAAATGTGTGTGTACAAGACAGACTGTTTGGTCTAATGTTACCAAATATGGCAAATGTGTACACATTGGACGGTTGGAATGTATACTTCAGAGCTGTTTTTTTTTGTTGAATTTTAATTAGAGTTTTGATTGTTTAAAAATCAAGTAATTTCACAAAATCAGGTGATTTGTAGACCATTTTAAATAAAAAAAATATTGTCTTTTTAATGATATCAGTTTAACTGCTATACAATTTCTTCCAAAAAAATTGACAATTAAACATTTTTTTTGAAATATTTTTAATAATAGATTTCATTGTTACAATGAAATCCGAACCATTTTCATTCTTTTCCCTAATATTTAATCGCGTGATTTTCCCCCTCATTATTTGAAGCTAAGGAGGAAAAATATTCTGCTAATTATCAATTTAATTTACATGAATAACTAAAAAAGGAAATTCCATTACCACAACATGCAGTTTAAAATAGATCACCATGACACTTCAATTTTTTTATTATTGCTATGACGTCATGGGATTCCAATCCATTACGAAGGTTCAAACAGACAATAAACATAAAACACGTAAATTTATTAAAATTTTATTAAACGCGGCTTTAATATGTCTCACAATTTGATATTCGAAAATGCTTTGTTGAGTGAGTCCTAACCCTTCTTGGCATGATTTTATATTCTTTTTGTGAAATAAATCTGGATGATATAATTCATGTTCTAGATTAAAGGGAAAATGTTAAAAAAATCCTAGTATAAATACAAAATATAAAATAATTAAAAAAAGAATGATGGAAATATCCATCATCATGCAAATTTATATATTAAGCTCAGTATTAAATCTTCATTGTCCCTCTTTTCTAAATTTCTCCGCTCATTATCACTTTTATTAGCAAAAAAATCTTGGATTAGTTATAAAAAATATTCAAGAAATTGCACATTTCTTCTAACCACAATAAACAGCGGAATTTCACTGCTACGTTCCTTATTATGTAATAGTCGTGTAAAAATATGCCAGCAACAACTTGAAATTAAATTCATCAGTATTCCCTGCGAACCATCTGGTTGCCAAAGGCGGCTAGAATGTAGATAAATTTCTCATACTTTGAGATTTCCAATAATGTGTATTCACACAACTCACAACTATTTAACCATATTATATAGGAGTTTATAGTAATTGTACATTTCAAATATAATCTCTGTTAAAGAAAATTTGTCTTTATATTAAGTTAATATTATTTATTTATATCATATATGTTTCGTAACAAATATCTTTTCGGTAAAGTTTGATTTTCGTTTTCTTTGAAAAACAAAACATTTTTGTAATTTGAAATTTGATAATTGATTGATTTTTGTAACTTGAAATTTGATAATTGATAGATTTTTGTAACTTGAAATTTGATAATTGATATTTTTCCATTTCTTAGTATTTTCTTCTTTGCAATGATGTTTGTTATTTTGTAGGGTAAAAAAAAGGGAAATGGAATTCAAGGAGGCTTTTTCAAATGCTTATCAAAAGAATTTTGCAATTGTAATGCAATATTTTCGAAAATTTACTGTTTCTTAAAGCAAAAATATTGAAATCATGGCTATAAATTTCATTTTTCTCGTTTCATTTTTCGTTAATTGCATATCTCTGTAAATTAAGCTGTTTTCTGGATGGAAGGGGGAGGCAGATTGCCATTAATAGAGGTATAAAGTTTTCATTGTAAAATAAAATATCGTTGCATACGCAGGTCATGTTATATTTTTTGACAATTTTAGTTTCACAAACCCCCACCCCCTCAAAAGTTTATATTTTTGAGCGCTGACGTTCTGATAGATGGACTCTGAATTCTCCTAATTTTTATCATCTTAAGAGTTCTGATTGAGTATTTTCCAATCGTTAAAAATACAATATATATCAATGTCAGTATAATGATGATCATTAAAAATAAGTAGGGTAGGGTAACTCCCAGAACTCTTTTTATACATTCTTTAATAAAGGTTCGTCTTTTTTCCGAACTGTTTAAATCAAAATTTGACATAGAATTACAATTTTAGTAGCAAGATCACATACCAAATTACGTATATCTAAATTGTTGTGTTTTTGAGTTATCTCATTTATTTACAGATGAATATACAGACCGACAGATGGTCAACTGTAGACAGATATGGTTCAAAATTTGATATTAGATCCTAAAACTATCCACCTCATCTGCTTTGTTATTTTATCTACCTTATCTTGTTCACTTGATATCAGAGTAAAAATCTTCTTGTGAATGGATTTCATTCAAAATTTCATAGAAATAAATCTCCAAATTTGGTATAAAGATTTCATACTAAATTTCACGTATCAAACTCAAAACGTTTTTGAATGATCTTGGTCATAAAGCTACAGACATAATTCTAAAAATGGGATTTTTTGGGCTCAGAAAGATATGAAACATGGATATTTGTCAAAATCTCGAGTTCGATTTTTTTGATGATTATAATACTTTACCTTTGCATTATTACTTACAAAAGAAAGTAAGAGAAAAAAAAAACTAGTCATGTGAAGAAAACCATTAAAAACATATTTATTTTGGCTTACAATCCTGTTTTTTACTTTCGGGCATACGATCTCCAAAGAGAAAATGTAATTTTCAAAAATTTCTATCGTGATGTTTTGAAGAATCTCCATTTTTCAAATCTCCATGATTAAAAAATGATGAATGAAATTCCCTTTATGCGAAAATCAAATATCCGTGCCAATGTTTGGATTAAATGCGTTCAAGAGAATCTTGTTCACCGTCTATTTGATGTGATCAATAGTTCAAAAACGTAACGAGTAAGATTGATGAAATTTGGTATATGGCTTTTTCCCAATTTTTCAGCTATTCAGAATCGTGGATTGGTATCACATTTTGATCATAGTCAGTGAAAAGGGGGAAATGTTGTTGTTGTTTCTAATGGCACTTGTCATAGACAAGCCCACTGACTTTAGAAGTCAGTGATTTTAAGTCAAGGACGCGTCTCTTGTTTTTTCAGTAGCGCCATCTAGGGCCAAGAGTGCGACTTAGCTACACACACGTCACAACCCTTTTTACGGGGCGGACTTCATTCATGTATTTCAATCACTCATCCACAGATTGTAATTTAGACCTGAATTAGAGAACGATCACCCCTGATCCAGTACCCTTAGTGGTATTACTCTCGACATGGAGGACTTTGTGACCACGACAGATTTATACGTGCGCCAGCCACTACACATACGGAGAATCTTCGGCCGGCGGGGTTCGAACTCGCAACCCAAGGAACGCGAATTCAACGCCCTATCAACCAGGCTATCCCGGCCCAAAGGGAAAAATTCAAAATATATTCTCCAATTTCCTCTCCATATCACTAAGCACAAATGCATTGTGTGGTATGATTACATGAAAAGTCGAAGGTAGAATTCTCTCCGGTTATAAAGAAATCAACATGATCGATTATAACATTTCAAGGATATGAAAAGTTATTATGTTTACTGATTAAACTGTTATTTTCTTTGAAATCTTGTGACATAAATCTCAAAAAGATTTGGTAATTATGCATAGAAAAAGAAAAAAAAAAATCAAATAATTTATGTTTTACTTTAAGATAACTAAAAGTAATCCCTCTTACAGAAATTCAATATTCATTGCACTAGTAGATTAGAAAATTTGTTTTTTCTTTCCTTATTTGTATTCGCTTTTAAAGAGAAAGCATCGTAATTGCAATATTTGGGTATGAGATTTTCACTAATCTATGTTTCAAACCTCTCTGTATCCGAAAAATAGATTTACAGAAATATTTCTGTCCATCTAATGCTCTGTTTGGCTGTAAAAACAAACAAACTCAGAAACGTTTTGAGCTAGATGCATGAAATTTGGTTTGTGGTCTTTTAATCAAATTTACAGACGATTTTCGCTAATCTCTCTCTATGTTTCAGATCTCTCTGAATCCGACAAATACATTTTCAGAAATACTTCTATCTATCTATTGCTCTGTTAGCCTGCAAAAATAACTTTGAAACGTTTTGAGCTAGATGCATAAAATTTGGTTTGAGGTCTTTTCACCTAATTGTAGACTTTTTATTCAAATTTTGGATAAAATCTATTAAAAATAAGTCTGTCTATTTGTCCAATTGCAAATGAATATGATCACTATAAAACTTAAAAAGTTAGGTACATAAAAATTAGTACGCTGGCTTCACATTTAAAGTACAGATTTGCATAAAATTTGATCTAAATTCCTCAAAGGTGTGTTGATCTTTGCCTTCGCACGCATGTAAATACGATAACCCAAAAATAAAAGAGCGAAATAAATGAAATTTGGTATGTGAACATGTTATTAAAACCATAGTTCTAATCGGTCGGATAAAAAAATTCCAAAATGATGCATATCCGCTTTTCTTCACTGTACTACGAAAGATTAAACTCTCAATTTCTTGCCTCAGAAATAAAAATCTGAGTAGTCGTGTCAGGGTAACGACTACTCAGGGCCCTCTGAGTAGAGGGCTAACATCATTATTAAGGAAAACGCGAAAAAGTTTAGCGAAGACCACTCCAGTAAATTTTTAATGCTGACCCTTATACTGATTTTTTTTTACATTGATTTCGATATTTTTTCATTTTTAAACACTTGGAAACGACTGAAATGGAACTCTTAGCAGGCAGAAAAATCAATAAATTAGGATCCCATTTATTAATTTTAATAGGGTGTAATTGGGCCTTTTTCTAGAGTGTATGCGAAAGTTTCGGAGAAATTACTCCTCTTGGTGTTCTTAATAGCGATGTTCAAAGAATTTAGTCATGGCACCTTTTTGCTATTTCTTTGCATGAGCTGGGAAGGAGTGAATGAGAAGACCTTGAAATACCGTGAGTGAAACGGACCTCCCATGAATGTGAAGACTCACAATTGCGGACCGCTATTATTTTACGTTTTATTGTGTTTACATCTTTGAGACCAGAGTTTGAGTTTAAATTTTGCTTTTAAGGGAATGGTGGATTCTTTTAGACATTTTTGTGAATTATTCACTTAAGAGTTATGAATTTTTTCTGCATATATATTAAAATATAAGTGGGTCGAATTTCTTTTAAAACAACTTTTTAAAACGAAATAAAATTTTTATATTCCTTTTATTTAACAATATATCTTATAACGCTATTTTAATTGAATATAAGCATATATTTCTTTTGAGGAAACGATAAAAATAAAATTTCATAATTCTGTCCAGTATTGCCTATTTCAAAGTCCACTGTCCCCTTAATGTCCTCTCAACTTCAAAGTAAGTGCAGAATGAATTTTAAATCATGGAACAAACTTTAAAGTTATATCAGGTATACAGAATTTTTAAAATTTATTTTTCAAAAATAATAGAACATGGGATATTGAAAATGCAAAGTGAAATTGCTACTGAGAGCATGTTCATTGCCTGACTAAGTTAAAAACACGAATTTGTATAAGAATTCTCATTTTTATTCTCTTGCAGTTTCAAAAAATAGGTATGTTTGTTTCCAGTGATATCTTTATTTTGTCTCCAAGTCAATTAGAAGCCAAGTTATAGCGAACTCTTGACATGCAAGTGATGCTTATTTATAAACATTTACAAATCTTAAATGCATTTTCTGAAGAACGAATATTTTTTCATAATTCTACTGCACAAGCATCGTCGTATCTCAAAAGAATAATCAGGATATCTTAATGAAATTTATAATTAGTACTCATTATATTATGAAGAATATAACGAAGTATAGATTTGATGTTGAATGTTCGGGGAGTGGATTTATGGTTGTTTAATATAAATATTGTTGATAAAAAATTTTTAAAAATCATAGATAATTTCATATATTACACACGAAAATTATATTTTGGAATATAATTCTTAGAAAATTGTTAGTTACACTCATATACACGTTACGCAATGTAATGTTAGAAAAAAAATAAAAACTGTGAAATTTTTTTTTCTAGAACAATCCTACTTTTTGTAAATAAATGCTAACATTTATATAAAAATACTCTTTTTCTTCAAAAGTTACAAATATATTTAAATAATTTCACATTTATGTATCATTTTATTCTTATATTAATAAAAAAGTCATATAAATATTTTTTTGAACCGTAATAAAACATCAGAAAAAATGCACAACATAGATTTAAAAAATGTATTTCATGAAAATGAAACCATACAATTGCATGAATAACACTTTTATAGTCACATTCAGTATGAAAGACACAATAGCAAGTACTTCGGTTTACGGATAAGAAAAACCTCCTTGCGCATGAAATAGTCAGTTTTGATTTAAATAAATAAGTGCCGGATTCATCAGTTTAAGGGCCGTTAAGCAATTCAAGTTTAGGACTCCATTTATCTCGTCTCTAATTTCATAAACTAAAAATCTCTTAATTTATTTTATTTTTAATCTATGCGTAAAAATCAATAAGTTGGGTTAGTTAGGATAATTGGGAGAAAATTCTGCGCGTCATTTTTTTTTATTAAGCAGCCTCATTTACGCAATAGTTACCCCGAGATATTTCCAGTTACTCCAGAGATTTCGGGGTAATTGGGAACACATTCTTCCCAAATTAAGTCATTACTTTGTTTCCGTCGCCATTCACAGTTACGAATAGATTTCGAGAGAAAATATTTGAAATGATGAGAAATTTTTGTATATTGCCTCAGAATATATTATAAGTGTTTCTTCTCAATTACCTCTAACTACTATTTTTAATAGTTTTTCAGAAAATATATTCTTCTTTTAAATGGAATATGGCATTATAGCTATTTAATACAATTCCAAGGAATTTAGAAAGGTTTTATCTCCAATTATCTCAGGAAATGAACTTTTTGATAAGCTAAAATGACTGAATATCATTATATACGAGTGAAAATATTATATACTTTAAAAAAGCATTAAATTAGTAAAGACTAGTGGTTAAATTGAATTTTAAAATCAGAATTTCCGTTTCGAGATGAATGTGAAATGTATTAATAACTCATCATTCTTTGATAATCGTGCTCCCTGAGAAACTCCTTGAAAGTATCTATTTGAAAACTATAAGATCGAAGAGTTTAATTATTATTTGATTTTCCGAAATAACAAACCGGTCCTCAGGTCATTAGCTACCAGAACAAATTTGCGCTCTTCAAGTTTGTCGTATTCATTTCATCACTATTAACTATATAAATTTTGGATAGAAATAACGGATTTTCTTGCTGGAATCTTCAACATTTTTGATAGAAACATACATATTTGTAGAAGCGCTAGCCATGGGCGATTGTAGACAAGTTTCTTCTTCCATTGCCGCATTTTTTGTTGCAGAGTCAAAATTATCATCACATTTTATTCTTCCTCTTGATCAGTTTCTTTATTTTCTTCCATTTTTGACATTATACTTTTTCATATCATTGTTATCAACCAACATTCTTATATTTAAGTAATATGTATGCAGATCATATAGCAGACTTTTTGAAAATTTTCTATTGTTAATTTGGCATAAAATAATAAACATTGTTGGCGGAATGGACACTACCGACGTCCTGAATTTAATATTACATCATATAATATAATAAAATATTCAAAAAAAAGTGAAAAATATTTTTGCTACATGAAAAAGCCTGTTCCCAATTACCCTGCATTAAAAATTGTCAGGAGTAATTGGGAACACTTACCTATTTCCCAGGAGGAAGTCAGAGATTAAAAACTGAATTTTATTATTCTTTAGAGAAATATATAACTTAACAACTTACCATGAAGTCGGTGTAGACGATGTAGACTTTTTTCGACTAGGCAAATATTTAGGGCCGCTAAGCTGGGAGGGGGCCTTTAAGCGGGGAAGTGGCCGCTAGGCTGGAAGGGGAGCCGCTAAGCTGGGAGGGGTCGATTTAACACCTTTACTTTCCTAGTTGACAAATAAAAAGATTTGTAAAATACATTATTTTGGAAATAATGATTTTGAACATTAGTTAGTTGAAATTTTTCAGTGTTACACTAGTATTGCTCGAATAGGTATCATTCTAAACATCGCAACGTATTCGACTATTTTTCTTATATGGCTACTTAAAAGAAACTTTACCTAACATATATGAACAATGATGGAAATTCTTTTCCCCTCGTTCTATAAAAAAACTATAAAACAAGGCAAAAATGCATAACAAAATGAATTTATTACCAAAATTCATGAATAAACATGATTACTTTTTGGTATAACCGCCGTTAAAGTTCAGACGTTTGTCTTATATTTGGACTAGGTTTTCTTTCTCCTCTTTGAAGAACTTTGAAGCCAATGATGTGAGAAGAGTCTTAATTATACTTTGAAGCTCCTCATAACTGAGGAGTTCCTTTGATTTTTCTTTTAAAGAAAGAATATGAGGCAGAAATGTCCAAATAATTGCCAGTGATGTGAGATACGTTTTAATTCTCCTTCCAAGCTTCTCATAAGTCTGGAATTCCTTTGATTTTTCTTTAAGAAAAGAGAACATGAAGAAGAAATGCCTAAACAAACACCCTCCAAAGTCGCAAGCAGGTCGGTCAGCTAGGATTCTGGCCTCCTCCATTTTTTTCGAATGATTTTATCGACTCATTGAACAAGATTTTACGTTATGAAAGTCTTACGCACTTGGCGAACGCCATTGAGAATGCAACTTAAAGCCGAGTGATTTTCATTCCCCCCCTAAATTGAAGAGCAGGGTCGAATGCCAAAACAATTATTTTAGACAAATGTGGAACTTCATAGGAACGTTGAAGTTCATCTCATACCACTCGTGTAAAAGTTTTCGAAGAACTGTGATTCACCGATCGACAAAATCGGAATAGTGATTCACCGAGATGACAGATATGTGAATTTTCATGGCGATTATATGAAAAAGTAACCCTATTTGTTTTGGTAAGAAATTTATTTTGTTGTCTACTTACTTTTTTTATGGTCTATTGGAGATTAAAAATAATACTGTTCGGATATGATGATATAGTTCATGGTTTTATAAATCATTCATCAATTTATTTTATGAATTCTTACTAAGTTTAATAAGAACATTAGTTATATTTAATAAAAATGAACTTACAATAATAAGGCAATAATAATTAATCTTTTAACGATAATAAATGTTCATTTGAAAGCAATTTGATCGCAATATAATATTTCCATCACCTTACTAAAAAATTATGAACCTGCTTGGAAAATGATATACACGCAAGCAATTTTAATTTTCTTAAAACTTCCATTTAATAATTCTAAGAACTGTAACTGAGATTGTTAAAAATATTTCTAAATTACTTCTTTTTAAGAGTAACATTGAATGATACAAGTCTTTAAAAGCACGAAATTAATTATGATTAAAATATATTTTGCTGTTTATCCTAAGCCGGCATGATAAACTAATTATATAATCTATAAGAAGGTACATTTAAATATCAAGATACAATTAAAAGGTATAGACTATATATATGTGTTGCTCGTCGTTGCATCTGCGGTTTCGCCTACGTCTATTTGTTTTGAATATATGTAAGAAAAGACAAAACACGTATACTTTTATACGGCTATAAACTGTACGATTAATTAATTGAGTTGTACAGTTTATAGTCGTACGAAATAAAATGGATCTAATAAAAGTCATGTTTAAACTAACTTTGAAAAATTGATTAAAAATTAGAAAAAATCTTTATTTAATGATATTGATGTCGCTATGCAGCTAATTTCTAAATTTTAAGATGGTGTAAAAACGATGTTTGTGTGGTGAATTGTTTAGAAGTTATGGCCGAAAAACTTAATATCTTTTAATCTCCCATTTTACATGCCCCGAAGGAGATTAGAAGTCTTTTAATACTTTAGTTAATCTTTCAAGATGCCAAGGAACACACGTGCTAAATTTTCTTTGAATCTGTCAAGAGATGCGGAATTGTATGAGAAACAAAGAAACATTCAATTCTATACAAATTCTGATCCCTTTCTTATATAAACCTCCTTCAATTGCGCTCAAAATTTACTTTTACTTACAAATCAGTTTAGATAAGTTGGACGTGTTAATGGATCTACGTCCACTTTTTATCAAATTTTTCTTCCTTTGTCTTATACAATAATTTCTAAACCCCAAAAGGCATATTAAAAAGATTAATAGGAAGAAATTACTAAAGTAATGGTTTCAATTGCTATTTCCAAAGCTATAAATCTATGTTCAAGTCATATATTCTTATTAAAACAAGTAGAATTTATTGGTATTCTTTTTATCTAGATTTTTTAAAAATCTTATTTGATACATTCATTGCTATTGGAAGGCGAGATATCTCGGTCATATTGTCCGCTTTGCCCTGGAATTTGACTTACATACCAGTTTCGATAAGTTGGGCATGTTAATGGTTGTCTGCAGAATACGTCCACTTTTCTTTCGTTTTCCTTTTTTTCCCTTTTTATTTTATGGTGTATAAAATGTCTAGAGCGAGAACAGTTACTAATTATCTTTTCTGGTTCTTGCAGCATCTAATTTGTATACAGTGACGATTGCGTAAAGTAGCTTTATGCTGTTTTCACTTGCATGAATATTCTTTAACGAAATTGAATTCTGTTTGTTTAAAAAGGATTCTAAGTAATTGGAGTAAATTATTTTCTTCCCAAAATGCTAATGATGCATATATTATGCATTTTAATAATTAATAAATGGAAATCAACTTTCAGAATTGATCATTCCTCAATAATACTAATTGATTAGCTTTCTATAATGTTAATTGATTAGCTTTCTATAATGTTAATTGATTAACTTTCTATAATGTTAATTGATTAGTTTTCTATGCTAATTGATTAGTTTTCTATAACGTTAATTGATTAGTTTTCTATAACGTCAATTGATTAGCTTTCTATAATGTTAATTGATTAGTTTTCTATAATGCTCATTGATTAGCTTTCTATAATGTTAATTGATTAGTTTTTTATGCTAATTGATTAGTATTCTTTTCCTTTCGACTCCATTTAGAAAGAAAATTAAAATTATTTTACTTTAGTGTACTAAAGTGGATAGCGTTGGTTCGAAAAGTTATCATCACAAAAAAGATTTTTATCACTGATGACCGCTATTTGGTGTTTTATGTATTAATTTTCATATTTATTCCCCTAGTTCTCCTTTTTATTGATTTTGGCGAGATTTTATTTCAAATCCCTTTGAAAAATTTACGACACCTACAAATTCTATATATTTAAAATCTCTATATATCCTGAGACTGGTTTATTAAATATTCTTTGAGAGGTGAAATAACTCAGAATATTTTTTAATTAACAAATTCAGTTTACCTATATCAAATAGTATCATATATATTTTTTAAAAACTTAGAGAAAGCATGATTATAGGTAAGTTTTAATTAGTTTTTCAGTTTAATTTAATTATATTTCCCATTTTGAAGCAACGCACGAACTATTTAAGGATGAACTTTGTAATTTTGAATCATGGCCCTCTCTCCAAACTTTCACTCAGTACCAGTCGGAAGACGTTTAGTTTTCGATGCCTAATTTTCCACGAACTAAACTCGCACCTGACAAATCTTTTCGCGTGTTCAAGTCTTCAGTCTAAAACTCTCGAATTCCGAGGCCCCGACCTTACTACCAACCAACCACAACATCAATGATTAACTGAACCAAGATCGTGTGCACATTATAATTCACTAAAAATTAATAAAGATTTTATAAAAATTATTTTGCTCTGTTTCATCTTCATTTGCTATTAACGAGACTATTTTATTATTTCTTTTATCACTTTTTTTGTGGTAAATCTGCACGTTTCAAGTCTTTTGAAAAGTGATCAGATCAGACTTTTGAAAGTGCACTAAAATTGATCAAAACTGAGTTCTGCTAAGTTTAAATCTTCTTTCATTTGTACGTTTGTCTCATCTTTTTAAACATAAATTAAAATAACACTTAAATAAAAGTTTTCTGTACTTGTAACAGCACATTAGATTGAAATTGTGCATTTCGAAAGATATAAATTTAATTTTCGCAGTACAAAATTTTAGGAATTAGCTCAAAATTTGGTCCAAGCTTGAGAATATATCCTTGTAAACAGTTAAATGCCGTATTCATTACTGTTAATATCGATATTACTATTTTTTTTCATGTTTTGTGCAATGTGAATTTAAATAATAATAACTCAAAGAAAATTGAGACACCGAAAATTAACCATGATGATCCCTCGACCAGGCTTAAGAAATATTATTTTCCTAGCATTGAGAGATAAATCTTAATCGTCACTTGCAATTAATTAAATATGGTATTCACTGCTATTAATATAGATACTATTGTTTTTTTTTCATGCTCTGTGCATCGTGAATTTCATGATCAAAGAAGATTGAGACGCTAAAAATCAATTATAGTGAACCCTGGACTACGTTTAAGGAATGTTATTTTTCTAACATATGGAGATAAGCCTTAATCGTTATTTGCAATTAATTAAATATGGTATTCACTGCTATTAATATAGATATTACTATTTTTTCTCGCGCTTCGTGCATCGTGAATTTAATGATTAATAACTCAAAGAAGATTGAGACACCGGATATCAATTATTGCGACGCCTCGACCAGGCTTACGAAATGTTATTGTCTTAGCTATTGGGAGACATGTTAATCGCCGCTTGAAATTAATTAAATATGGTATTCACTACTATTAATATCGATATTACTATTTTTTTCTCGCACTTCGTGCATCGTGAATTTAATTATTAATAACTCAAAGAAGATTGAGACACCGGATATCAATTATTGCGACGCCTCGACCAGGTTTACGAAATGTTATTGTCTTAGCTATTGGGAGACATGTTAATCGCCGCTTGAAATTAATTAAATATGGTATTCACTACTATTAATATCGATATTACTGTTTTTTCTCACGCTCTGTGAATCGTGAATTTTACGAACAAGAATTCAAAGAAGATTGAGACACCGAAGATCAATTATAATGATCACTCGACCTCGAAACGAACACTTCTATAGCATGTTTCTATTGTTCACAAACATGAGGGAACAGATGATCGCCTTCCACTGTAATTTGAAGGTCGCTGGCTAAGGAAGCTAACTGGAGGTGGCACAAAAAATAAAGCAGTTACAGTTTTAAGCCATTTTATTTTTTTTAACCCTGATTTGGCGAGAGGGATATTTGATCCAGTATGACCCACTTCTTTCGAGGTCCGTGCAACTAGGAAATGAACAGTGCTTGTTGCTTTGGAATTTCATCTTATTTTTTCGCGAAACAGTTGCTTTCCTTAAAAGTTGTCAGCTAGATAGCGACATCACCAAGGTTGGTGTCAGTCGATGTCCTCTGGTGGTCATCTTTCATGAATAAAAATGAACTGATTTCCATACTACACTTTAATCAATTATTATCAGTAATAGTTTTCTTTGTTTCGGAATTCAAAAGCTCAATATTTAACTAAATACATGGACTGATTCTCATATTAATTCTAAAATCTTCGATAATATTTTTTTGGTATTGAATAATTTAATTCTTAAATTGTAAAAATATATTGATATTTGCTCGTATATAAATTTATATCGATTCACTGAATTCTTAGTGACACGGAAAGTGTCACCAAGAATTTCCCTAAATTCAGTGGAATACTGTGCCAAACTGAATTCTCAGTGACACATTGTATTTTTGGTTTTGGAAAGTTTTCAGTGAAGCAACATATAAAAGAAAAAGCGGGAATTGTCTTTCGAAGCTTTCTTAAATAGTACCTAATAAAGGTGTTTCCTCCTCTGCTAACATAAAACAATTATGCATTTGGGCAAAGGTTTTAAGGCCATCAGTTGTCAAATTTTTATTTTCTGTGTCTCGCACATGAATGTTTTATGTTTCATAGTGTAGTAAAGAAAATCGAATATAGATTTCGTGAGCCTTTTTTTCACTGATAGTAACTAAAATGCGACATAAAATTTCATTTTAATAACAAGATGACATACGGAATTTCCTTTATCTAAATCACTGCATTCTTGTGATATCGCGTTTATACGCTTGGAAATGCACGAACCAACAAACAATCAACATTTTTACAGATTTAGTTCAAAATTACCATAAATTTGTTTAACAAATTTTATCTGCCTAGGTCTTTACGCTTTATCGTCATCATGTTCACTGGCACTCGGACTTCCTGTGCCTGGATTTCGTTCAAAATTTGAAAGCAATATACAAATTTAGCAGATAGATCAGATATGAAATTTCATCAGTGTAGCTCAAAGAGTTATTGATAAGAGGGACTTATAAACATAATTCCAAATTCTTATAAACATAATTCCTATATAAC
>JAPMOR010028044.1:71897-97675 GCA_026543865.1 Argiope aurantia
GATTGATAAACATATTTTGATTTGAATATACCAATGGTTTTGAATGCTCCGTACTGGCAATATCACACTGCACTTTAAAAAAATATAGCAAGATTTGCAAGTAATGAATTTAAATTAAGATGAGCTTTTACCAAATAAAGGTAGTTTTATTTCACTCACAAATTAATGCTAGTTTCATTTTCTCCTGACGGTTCCTATATGTATAAATCAATGTTGAAAATTGAAATTTCTTACAATTTTAATAATAAATGCTTAATACGGTCTATAATTTAAATTACGATGTCAATGTGTATGTTGTGTTCAAAGTCAAATTTTTGTGGTGGATTTGAAATTTCTTTTTTCTCAAAGTAGAGCAAAATTTAAAAGATAAGTTACGTCGATACAAAAGTTAATAATTTATCTAGATAGCCTTCCGATTTCAATGACTGAGAGCATAGAAATGTCATGGCATTTTTAAAATAGAATGTTTAAGAAAATAGCGAAGTTACAAAAATCATTGTAGCTATGTATGTTTGTACGTATTTGTGTATATATGTACATACATAAAAATTAAATACTCCCTATTTATTACCTATTTGGATATTTAAGAATTTTACACTAAAAATGTATTTTTACAAAAAAATGTACTTTGTGCATATTTTGCAAATAATTTATGGAAAGATTTAGCACTGAGAATTTTCAATATTTCTAGTCTAAATTTTGATTTTAGTTGTAAATATTACCCAGGGAAATCCAGTTATTACTTTGTCTCTAAATTATCATCTACACATAGTATGCTAATGATATTGTTAATGACTCCGTATCAAATTCCTTAATTAATGGACACAATTAAATGACTTTTCATTCTTATAATTTCTTTAATTAACAAAATATTTCTGTATATTTGATTTGTTTCTAATTTTACTCCATTTTCATAATGGTATTTTGAGGAAAAAGGACAGTGAGACTGCTTAATGCAGTTACCGAATGTCCTTGATAATAGGATATTTTTCAATTTTTCAATTATGAGAATTCTTAAATATATCTTCATTAGAACAATTTCTTTTATTGTGAGATATATTCATGCATATTTTTTCCGCGTTTAATAAAAATTAAGAGATTAGACTACAAACCTGAATGGAATTCCAATTCCCGATAACGTCTAATTAAATTTCTGAAAGCATTCCTTGAATGGACAGCGATTTCCTGCTCTCCGAGTCCCAGATTTCGGATTGGACAATGGCGGAATCGGCTGAGATTCTGCCTAAGAATGCCGTGAATACTGATGTGGTGCTCTTTAAATATGACATCGGGAGTCCAAAGTTATCAGGTTTATGCAGTGTTTATATATGGAATCGTCTTGGACACATATTTCTTTCGTACTAAATTAAATCTTTTTAAAAATGCGCTTGATAAAATTGAGAATTTCAATTGCAAATAAATTCCAATCTGCATTGAAATTTACCAGGAATTATTGCCTTGCAAAAGTCTCGGTTTCCTTATTGAATAATGATGGGTCTCGGTCTCAGATTTTGTCAAAAAACAGCCATATATGATGATCTGGTACATATTTAATATGACGTTAATATGCCATGATGTTATACCATTAGTGATCGGAGCATATGTTTTAAACTATACTTTATAATATGTACAAAAATGAAGATTTTTAACTTTCTAGAACTAAGAGATATTTATGAATATCTATGAATATCAAATCATGTTTACAAAAAAAAAAAAAGTATTTTTTTGGAAATTTTGTTGGAATTTCCCGGAAAGAAATTTCCTTATTCCATTCAATTAAAATGCAAATAAATCGGAATAAAATATTTTATTTTATAACATAGAATATTTCATAACATCGACTAAAAGTTTTTCCATTAGTGTTGACTTTTACGATGGTTAAAACTATTCACATATTAAAAAATTAAGCAAAACTCTTGTTATGATAAAGCATAATTAAGCTGCATTAAAATAGTTTATTGAATATTAAAAGGATACTTTATTTTGATTCAACGTTGAAAACATTCAAAAATCACATAAAACAATATTTTTCAAAATAAATATTTCCAGAAATTTACTATTTAAAATTACCAAAGCCAAAATTTGCATATCATTCAACAGACGCTAAATGAAGTTCTACGCCATGATTGTTCAATTTTGCACTCTGAAAAGATTCTTTAACAAAAGAAAAAGACATACACCGCATAATAATCTTGACCTAGTTATAAAACGTTTATTTTTTTTCTTCATGATACCTATTTCGTAATCATACTAGCTCTTATCTCGCGTTGCATTTTAAATTGACAAATTTAGCATCTTCAGAAGAAATGTGAATATTTCTTTTTCTTCACCGTTTTATCAAATCAGACGTACGATCTCGGTTTCATCTGCAATTATATAATTTGTAACGACTTGAAAAATTAAAATTTATAATCTAACAACTTGAGATAATTTTGATCGCTGCCTTTATTTTGTTTTTTGTTAATTGAATCAAATTAAAGGGGACGTTTATAATAATATGATGCTTTTTTAAACAATATTTTGAAAGTATTCTTTACCACAAAAGTAAAATAAGAAAAGAGAATTGCCATATTTGGAACATTGCCTAGACTGGACCTTTATCGTGTCCTCAACTCTGTGAAATAAATATCTGAGCTGTAAAATAGGCAACTTGTTTTCGACCATATAAATGAAGGCTCCGGAATCATTTTTCAGAAATGATGCGTGGTGCAGTTATAAAATAAATATTTACTGTTAGATATCGTCAATTAATTATTTAAAAAAAAGATTAGTAATCCTTATGTTGTTTTAAAGTAAGAAAAGAAATATATTATAACATCGGAGAAAAAAAGCTTGTTTAGTTATGATTCAACATGATAATTTCATTAAAATAAAGCTAATTTTTGCTTGAAGTTGATTCGACTGGACCATAGAGAATTACCTGAATTGTATTGGTTCTGTCAAAGATACTATAAATCGCTACTATATAATTATTACTATAAATTGAAACGATACTATAAATTGAAATATTAAAAAGACAAAAGAAGGGGGGGGGAGAACAACAAAGGGACATAAAACACAAAGGGTTTAAAGCATCAGACTTAGAAAACTTTTTTTCGAGCATTCTTTTCCCTTCCGTGTTATAACACAGAATTAAAAAAAATAATAATGATCTTAAATTTCTGCTTTTAAACAGTGTGAGTTTTTTAATTAAAATCAAAACTGTCATAAACTATTACATATCAGTAGTTGATTTGACTGTATTATTTTATCTGTGATTTGAAGATTTAATATAAATAGAATTTCAGACATTAATTCTAATCTAATTTTTTCTAATCTACCAGTCTACTCTGCTTCAACTGTATTGTCTTTTATCTTATTAATGGCTATTTTCCATTTATTTAAAAAAAATTCTTAAAGCTGGTTTAATACATATTTAAGCACATTAAACAAAATATTCTTTTAAATACTAAATACTATGCAGGGAATAAATTCAAAGGTAGATTATATCAGTTAAAACATTAAAGAAAATTTGAAATCTACTTGCTGATTTCACGGAGCTCATGCAGCTAACTTAATTCTAATATTGCCAATAACATTGTGAAAGCAAACACTGGTGCGAAAATTCTTCAGCGTATATGCACAGATAAGATAAAATTTAAAGCTAAAGATTTCAAAATTAAATAATCTTTAATTACACAAAAAATGTCTTAACTTTTTATATTACAGTAGATTCCCATAAACATGGAACATATATCTGCGTAATAGGAAATCGTATTACACAGGGTACGCAGTATCGAATAAATTTATCATAAATTACTCATGAAAATTAATGTTTGACATATAGTGGATTCCCATAAAGCATGCAAGATAGCTTTCATGTAATTGGAAATCGCATCATATAGGCAGGCATTATGCAAGTTTAAAAATGCCTCTACATTGTTGGCCAACGTAGCAATCCAGCGTGAAAACAATAAAAATTAACAAAAAAAGAAAAACATTTATTCAATTTATGAACACTGGAAGGAAATAAAAAATTATTTGAAATTATCTTTCCCGTAATATTTGATTGCTTATTGATATATATGAGTGCTATTTTTGGTAGATTTTTTACAGATCATGAGATATGTGCAATGGCTGATTTACACTGGATGCACATTGTGAGGATCACTGGCAAATTTAGCTTCAAATTTTTAACTTAATTAGTTTTAGTTTATTTCCTTATTTTAATAAATTCTTCAAAATATGTATATTTTTATTTATATTAATATGTATATCGTGGAAAAAAATGACTTAAAAGCAATAAAATTCATGAAAATTTTTTCATAATTATTAGACAATGAAAATTTTTACTTATAAATAAAAGCATTTAATTATTATGATAGATTATAAGGAACTAATAATTTTAAATAAAAGTTATTATTTTACTTAACTTCCTAAGTGGAAAAAGCTGTCAAACGAATAATTACGATACCAATCATTTATAAATAAATAATTTTTAAATTATTTAAAAATTATATTAAATAATACAATGTAAACATGCATTGAGGCTGTTTATTTATGTGTATAGAGAATTCATATTTTTTATAAATTTATTTATTTGACAACCAGGTTAATAATATTTTTAAGTCACCTTGTCGGCGCCCCCTACATCTCCCCCCTTCAGCTTTTATCGGAATTCTACTTTGGTAAATGAGAATTCACTATATTTCCAATAAGAGCAATCGAAGTAAGAGAAGCCGAAGTCATTTTCTGATCCCAACTTTTCTTCCTTTCTTTTTTCGTTAATTATCTTGACCACGCTCTGCAGCCCCTCAGGGATCAGCTCACCGGAGACAAACAGTATTTGACTGCTGTTGCGGTAATTGAGAAAGAAGCCAAAACGTCACAACCTGAATACGAAATTCTTCCTTTCAGATTCAACGTATAAGGAAAGGAGTTATGTCATGTGTGAAATAAATAAAAAAAGAAAAAAAAAAGTGTTTTTTTTTTTAGCGGAATCGTTTTTTATTTATGATAACGACTTTAATGATAAGGCGTGAATTATTTCAAAATTTCGCCGGTTTTATAAATGAAGCAGACGATATATATATATTATATATATATATATATTTAGTAAGATTTTAAAAGGGAGAATCAAAATTAATTCAGCATGAATTTTGAGAAAATGATAAAGATGATGAAATTTAAACGTACAGATAACTTTTTGAATGCATAAATATTCGAACTATGACGGCTTTAAGAAACATGTTCTGGTTGTTAAAGGCGTGAAAAAAAGATTTAAAAAAGTGAATAAATTAAATATTACATAACTGTAAAGATTTTAAATATTTGTTGATAATTTTTTAGAAAAAAGGATGAAAAATCGTTTGCAATAAAAAGTTAATAATCAAATATTATTTACCGTTTTGTATCGAATTTGTTTTCATCTAGGTTGCCTTCTTTCGTTTTCGTTTTCGTTTTCAATGCTTGTAAATAGAATATTGCAATTTTCTTTATTGAAATTTGATTTTGTTTATTGGCAATTGATTCTTTTGGCATCTGACAAGAGATGTGAAAACAGAAAATAGTATAACTAAAGCTACTTAAAACATTGATTCGCAAAGTGTACACTGTGGAACTTTTCAGAGTTTTGACTTCCTCATTTTTATGTATTTTTCAGGATTTTATTTACATATTTAATTCATTTCTGAAGAGCCCTTGTTGCAACTTATCGTCTGGGTATATTTTCAGAATGGTATTATAAATACCTTTTCAAGAATTAAGTAAACATTTTTAAGAAACGTTTATTCATTATCTTTTCCAAAATATTTCATAGAATGTATTTAAATGTAAATGAATGGAAAATATTGTGTCTATTTAAAGGGCCTCTAGCGGGAAATATTATTTGTTATTGTGAAGATGATAAAAAAATATGATTGTCAAAAATAAGAATTCAAGTCCAGTTTTCATGAATTAATTTAACTTTTCATATAGCTGAAAATAATAATAAACATTAAACATGATTTCACAAATCAAAAATATAATTTAAATATATTAATTATTTTATCGGAAGTTTAAGAAAAATAGGCATTTGCTGGAGCATTTGTTTTGATGATTTTGTCATGCAAAACATTCATTCTTTTATTCAGCACAGCACGGAAATTCATGAATTTGGACGAACATGTTTGAAAAAATATAGTCGCTGTTTATTATCAAAATGGTGTATGTCAAAAACAACACCCAGTAGAAATCACGAAAGTGTGTTATGATTACTGAAATAACTGGCGACATGTGACATTTTGTGATAACATAAAACAATTTGAGAGCAGATGTTCTCTTACTTATGCAAATAGGTTTTACATCAATAAAATAGTTTGGTAAATTTGACGTACGGAATTTTCATAAACAACGACGAAACCTATGCAATACTTATGAGGTGTTTAGCGTGAAATGTATAATTTTAAAGTTTTTTTTAAAGAAAAAAAAAATTATCAAGCAGCAGATGGTTTTCACTTAATTTATGATTCACACAATTTTCTTTTTTAATTGATGTTCTCTTTCTTTCTCCCAACAAATGTTCATTCGTATTGTTAAATTAGTGTTCTTACGCTGTAGGAATTCGCATTAAAAAAATACTTTTTCGCTGTCTTTTCATTCAAGAAAGTTTCGAGAAAAGAAGGCGCAAACACTGACAATAATTAAATACTTCCAATAAAGTTTTAATTACAAAAAAGGGAAGGGAGTCCAATTACAATAAGAACGGTTTTTCTTTAAAACTTTTATCTTTTTTTCTTCTTGAGTGCGGAAAAAAAAGTCCTGCAGATTTCCTTACGTTGAAGGCAGAAGAAGGAGAGGGAATCTGGGAACAACTGTGTGGCGAGTATCTTTCTTCGATTTTCACCTCGAAAGCGATAAATTGCCAAATAAGGATTGCTTGGCGAAGAAGGGGCGATAAACGGTGCCAGATGGCGCGACACCGTGTCTCTGGAGTGGTTCTCTCCTATAGCAGCCGATCTGTGAGGAGGAGCTTCGAATTTTCACAAGTAAAAAAATTACGAAGCGAGTTATTTCTACGAAAATTGAGGGAATCTGATACAAAAGATGGTATTGTAAAGTTTTTTAAAGTAAACAATTGTTATTTTTCTTTGAAATAATAAAATATTAAGTAACCTCTAATAATCATAAAATGTGGGTGTTAATTTTTTTTTTTTTTCAAAGACAGTTTTGGGTTTCTGAGGGTTCCAGCATCTTGATAGACTTCAAATTACAGCAGTTTTACAATCTGTTAAAATATAATTTTAATTTCTGATCAAAGCAAACTATTTTACTTATTATAACAAATTTATTCTGAAGATATAGAATCTTACTTGATATACCTGCATTTTGTCAGGATTTTCCTTTAGGATACTTTTATAAAATTAATAATTTAGTATCAACTATCGTCAAGCTATGTATCACAAAAAATTGTACGATTTTTACTTTTTCATGTGCTAAATATAACAACAGAAAATATTAACATCGCAAAAAAAAAAAAAAAAAGTGAATTTGTGATTTAAATGATCTCCATGTTTAGACTTTCATCAAGAAGTCCTTTTCATCTCTTCATAGCATAAGACCAATATCTAACTGATTTAAAGTTAAATCGGACGCAAGACACGGGGTGAACGTACGTGTAAATGACGTCAACAGCTTTAAGTATGAAAAATTAGATTTTAATTAATTAAAAGGTTCTGAAAGAGTTTAATTTAATGGTGTGGAATGTTAACTTTGAAACTAAGAAAAGATTTCGACTATGCTGATAGCAGAGGCATGAAAATGGCATGATTTATACGAATAAATTATACACCCGATGGTATTAAACGTGTAATTTAAGGAAACTTGTAAATTTTCATAGTTCCCAATTGAATTAGTTAATTTAATTATATCATTAGTTAATTGATATTAGTTAATCAGCAAATATTTTTTGTACAATATGATATATATGGAACTTAATTTATTGGCTTATTTAGCCTGTAGTGCAAATATGTAGTAATAATTAGTGATATGACATTACATGACAAGCATTTCATTAAATGTTGGTATATCGTAATTCTATACTAGGTTCGACAAGATTCGAAAAGTAATTAAAATTAAATTAAACTTTCTTTTTTGTTTGAAATGTATAATAAATGAAATTGAATTTTAACTTTTTTTAAAGATTTAACAATAAATTTAAGGAGAGCAGCTTTTAAAAACATATTTTAAGTAATGTATTAAAAAGCAGAGTTTCTCTCTTTTTTTAATCTTTTAGCTTTCATTTATGATTTATCTTATTAATATCATAGACTCTTTACATCATTTGCATCTCAAATTGTCTACCAGGTGGCACCCCTCATACAGAGATAATATTAAATTAAAATAATCTATTAACTGATAATCGAATTCTGAAAATATTAAAAGAAAATTAGCATCAATTAGAAAAATTCTCTATATGACGCAATAAGTTATATTTTATGTTATTTGAATCAATAATTTTACTTCTGGAAAAAAAGTAGAAAACTATACATTTTTACATACTTTCTTCGCAAAATATTTTTGAGTCGTTAATATTTTAAATAAAAAAGTTGCACGCTCCTATGGCTAACACTGTCCGAATAATAAAGATTCGGGTATCACTATTTAAGCGTTTTTACGCTATTTCAATGGATAACTTGTGAAAATTCTCCAATCAATAGAATCGGACAATAAATCAATAGAAGTGGCTTGACTGGCATAAAATAATGAATTTCAAAGCTTCCTAGGCCAGTCAGTCTTGATCACAGATGAGTAGAGCTTTGTTTGTTTTAAATCTTAGTGAATCCTCAATGAATAGAAGCGACTTGACTGGCCTAAAATAATGAATTTCAAAGCTTCATAGGTCAGTCAGTTTTGATCGCAGTGGAGTAGAGTTTTGTTTGTTTGAAATGTTAGTGCGACAAGTTTATTTTTCTAAATATGACTAATAGGACCAGATCATTGTATAAAAATTTAAATTTCATAAATTTTTCATCGGTACATTAATTGACTCAAACCACTTAATATTTAATTATTTAATTCGTTTAGAGAATTTTTCTAACTGGAAGCATATGCCAACCTATGTCAGTTTAAAAATTAGCTACTGGTTCCCGATTAGTGTATTTTGAAATTAAATAAGTGCGTCTTAAACCAATGTTCACGTTTGCCATGGACTAATAGTAAGGTTTTATTCCCTAGCTAGAAGGCTCCCAGGTCAAAACCCGATTGTGCTATGGATATGTCGCGTATGTTATTCCAGCGCCTATTAAAGTAAACCCCGTGGGTCAAGCGTCTTCCCGTTGGTGTGAGTAAAGAAGAGATGGTAGTTCTGCTGTCGTCTGTCACGGGGATTAAAAATTACGAAATCTGTTTCAAAATAATCCGTATGTTGTTTCAAAACAGGACGTTGATATATCTGAACTTAATTTAAACCGTCTTTATTATTATACATAATTTATGTTAAAGAAAAAATTGAATATATTTTTGTATCTCTTTGATAAAATTGTGAAAGATGTTTCTTAAGAGACAATGCATTCAAATCACAATGGCACAGAGTATTTTTTTTTTTTTGACTATGTAAGTTTTCTATTTCTACTGCTTTTTCAAATCGTCTGCGTCATTGTTTAATAGACTTCATAATTGAACAAAATTCATAACTGAAACTATATTTAAGATCCTAAAGCATAACTGCTCAACAATTGGAGTTGGAACGAATAGACCTGCCGTAGTCGACGTTTTTGAGTAATATAGCGAAAACAAAATATTAGTCTTTTGGAACATTTAATTAATATTCTTACAGTCCCTTGTTTATATTCATTCCTTTTTAATCTTATTAAAACTCTTGCACTAGAGGAAATAAACTCTCTATCAGGAATAATTAAATTCTCTATTTCTCAAATTATATATCCTTACAAAACTTAAATAACACTACTTAAACTACTTACTATTTGACGAATTTTAACTTTTGGAAGCCAAATGTGATCTTGGGCTTCGGGGAGGGGGGATGCTATGCGCTGCATATTATCTTCCCCGTCTACAGCAGGAGGGGGAGGGATAGGCATGATAAACGTGGTGCAATTTCATATAGTCAAATTCCTATTTCATTTTGGTGATGTAAATTGTGCAAAGTTAATGTATATAATGTAATGTAATATTGATGTATATTCGTCCTTTTAAATAACAATTTTATTAAAAAAATATTAGGATTAATTATATTATTCTGAAGTAATCTTCATTCCATTTCATGCGGGTTTGCGAGACCCACTTTTTCATAAAACTGCAGTTTCTGAGGCTTCATGTCTCTGATTTCGTGCACTGGCAGAGCATTGGTTTTAAACCCTTCCTGCTCAAGTGACCACAGTCAAATTAGGCCATATTTATTTGTTGACCTGTGTTGTTTCCGTCTCGGTTGACAGGTCTTGTGGCTCTCTTAATGCTGTTTCAGTAACAGTACGTGATATATATATATATATTTTAATCTTGTGTCGTTGTTCTTTCCCTGCAGTACTAAACTGAAAGAGCGATTCCATCCTGTACGGTATTATAAACCATCTCTGGTACTTGCATAAAAAAATATATGTTCTTGCATTCTACTAAGAAACTTGAATATCGAAACTCAAATCCAATCTAGACAGTCACTTGGGATAAAATATGTTTAATTTGAGAAGTATTTGTATTGCCCCCTAAAATATTATTTATACAGTTTAATTAATCTCTTTCGAGAACATGACATTGTTATACATATTTCCTTTGTAACGCTGATCTCACATATTGAAGAAGAGCGCTCCATTATTATTACAAACCTCAGTCTTTGATCGTTGCCTCGAAAATATTCGTTTTTGCATCATCTAAGCAACTTGAACATCGTAGCTCAAATCCAATCGAGACTTCGATAGAGATAAAATAAGTTAACTTGGAGAAGTATCTGCATAGTCCTCTGAAGTACTATTCATCCAGTTTAATTTAACCGTTTCGGTAACATGATAATGTTATAAAAATTTTAATCTGTAATGTTGATCTCACTTATCGAAAAAGAGTGGCTCCATCATCTAAGACATTATAAGCCTCAGTCTTTGATCATTGCTTTGATTTTGCATCAACTAAGCAGCTTGAACACCATCTAAATACCGAACACCAAATCCAATCTAGACAGCCTACTAGAGATAAGTTTCCTTGGAGAAGTATCTGCATAGCATAGTCCTCTAAAGAACTATTTACCAGTGAAATTAAACTGTTTCAGTTACATGATATTGCTCTACATATTTTAATCTGTAAGGCTGATCTCTCATACTTAGGGTTTGACGGTTTTTCAAACCCGGTTTTAAAAAACCGGTTTTTTAAAGTAAATTTGTCACATCTGAAAACCGGTTTTCCTGGACGCCTGGATATTCCTATTCTTCAAACAAACAAATATTTTGAATTTTATCGGTTGTGACGATAAAATTCAAAATATTTATTTGATTGATTCGTCTAGCAGCTGAAGGCTTAGAGTTCTGTTAAATGAACTAAAAAAATTAAACACTTAAATAAGTTTGAAATTATTATATGCTTTAGAAGAACGAATTCAAGAAAGAAGTAGAATCAGCAACTCTTTTGCTGTATTTGCACATTTCTAGTTCAGCGAGGAAATCTAGTGTACTTTCTTTAGCTTCAAAAACCGAAATTATTGAGTTATCTGGAAAGATACTGTATAGAATATTTCCGAATTCTTATGTCGAAACCAATTTCGATAAACAGCAAATCGAAGAAACTAATCATCAGAGTAATACTTTTTTTTAAAAGAAGCCATGGAAAAATCAATTCATAAGTTTCTTCAAGACCTTGGAGAAGACTTACAAATCCAAAGACACTGAAAGCTGATCTTTCATTATTTGAGGCAACGAATAAAAGAACAAAAAACTTAGATTTGTTATTTGATGCCATGAAAACTATAAAACCAAGCTCAGTAGCTATTGAAAGAGTATTTTCAATTTCAAGCAGTATTGTGTCCAAAATAAGAACAAGACTTAGCCACCATTCAGTGGATATTTTATGGTTTTTAAAATCCTATTTTCTTAGGAGAAATTAAAATGAGTGAAAATAATATAAGTATTATTTGAAATTTTTATTTTAATTTTCGTCATTTTGTGTAAGTAATATGTTTATGTAATTCTTAATTTTTTTTTAATATTTTCACTTTGATATTGATTTCGTTTTTTGTTATTTTATATAAATTAAATAAAATATTTTTTCCTATTCTTTTTTTTTTTTTTGACAAAAATTCGAAAACTGGCTAAAACCGTTTTTTTTGTTGTTGTTGTTGGAAATATTGAATTCGAAAACAGATTTTTCAAAAAGTCGGTTTCTGTATAAACCCTACTCATACTACTCACATGCTGAAGAATAACGGTTACATCATCTAAGACACTAAAAACCTCAGTCTTTGATCCTTGCATCAACTAAGCAGCTTGAATACCGTCACTCAAATCCATTCTAGACAGCCGCTAGTGATAAAATAAATTTCCTTGGATCTGCATAGTTCTCTCAAAGTGCTATTTACCCAGTTAAAAGAATTGAAAGTTGACAATTTCACTTAGTATTCCAACGGCATTTCTCAAGGAGAATTCTTTTCCCACTCAGGGTCTGTAGACACTTTAAAGGCGTCACAACAAAATTTTGAAATGATTATTATTCACGTCTCGGCATAATAAAGAAAACGCACCAGTTGCGCTGTATGGTCAGTTTCCTCGTTTTTTTAGAAAAGACTGAAGAGCCCGCGAAAAGCAGAATTTGATAACTAACCTGTTAAACAAGCTTCATGCAAAAAGCTTCTATCAAGACTCATATCAAATTTTAAAACAAATAGTGTTCTAGAAATTTGACCGGTTCTTTCACTTATGTGAGAAATAATTAAGAGAGATCTCCTCTCGACTTTATCGAATACTTTATACTATGATGCTTTTTATTATTTTCTCGTATAGGAAGAATACAAGTTTGTTAATTGTACAATTAAATAATCAGGTTTTCTCGTATACGTAGATAATGTACAATAAAATTAAATATACAATTTTCTCATATATGTAGATAATGTGCAATTAAATTAAATGTACTATTTTCCCGTATACGTAGATAATGTGCAATTAAATTAAATGTACATTTTTCTCGTATACGTAGATAATGTGCAATTAAATTAAATGTACAATTTTCTCATATACGTAGATAATGTGCAATTAAATTAAATGTACTATTTTCTCGTATACGTAGACAATGTACAATTAAATTAAATGTAAATTTTTCTCGTATACGTAGATAATGTGCAGTTAAATTAAATGTACATTTTTCTCGTATACGTAGATAATGTGCAATTAAATTAAATGTACAATTTTCTCATATACGTAGTTAATGTGCAATTAAATTAAATGTACAATTTGCTCGTTTACGTATTTCTCGTACATAAAGAACAAATTTCAGTTGTCAAAAAATTCAAACTTGACATTTTGACAAATTTCTGTGTTGCAGACCTCTCTGAATCCGAAAATCTCATTTTAGGAATTATGCCTGTCTGTGAACACGATAACTCAAAAGCGCTTTGAGCTAGAGCAATATTTCGGTATATGGTGTTTAAGCTCAATTTGTGAATTTTTATTATCAGATTTTTGAACGAAATCCATTCAGAAGTCGGTTTGTCTGTCTATTCGAGTACAAGTGAACACGATAACTACAAAATATAAAGAGCTAAATAGATAAAGCTTGGTTCACAGGTTTAAAATCTATACTATGGATTTTTACTAAATTATGAACAGCCTCAGTCAAGGTGCTGAAAGTCTGTCAGATTACGTTAATTTGTAGGTTTAGATTGAATAGGTATCAACCGACTTCTCTCTATTTTTCTCAAAAATAAACTAATTTTAAATAGGTGTTGCCAACTGGACAATTAAAATAGTCTATGCAATCTCGTTCCCAACATCCTACCCACCCAGGTCAACCTTGAGGAAGATAAGCAGAGAGAGCGGGCGAGTTACCTTTCGACCAGTAACTCTCAGTTCTCAGTATCTTATCTACCCGCCGCGTCCCTGATCACTGTCAGTGTCCCCTTTAAAACCTTTGAACCTGCGTGATGTTCTTAAACGGAACGTTTTCTTGTTTCCACGCAAAATCTTTGAATTTCTAGTCGATTTGGCAAAAGGTCTACAAATTCGTCTAATATTTTAGTTATCCAATAGGCATCACCTATTTAAAATTAGATGTAACCTCCTTCCCGTGCTTCTACACATATATAAACGCCATAACTCAAAAACATAATAGTTTAGATAAATTAACTTTGGTATGTTATCTTGTGACTATAATTGTAAATCTATATCAAATTTTGGTGTCAATCGCTCGGAAAAAAATGGCTTCCAAAATAAATATTCGATTTTCTGATACTTGTGTATTAACCGCATGTCAGAAATTAATATACAAAGCTAGATTCAGTAAAAGTACTAGATTCAAGTCAAGATTGATGTTTCGTAACTGTTGTTTGCCAGTTAATACACAAGCACAGTTTTTCTTTACTATTCTACGAACCACGCAGTTGTCATGAGTAAAAATAAAAATGTGTTTGAAGTCTATGATTTTATGCGGGAGAGATAGAGAATATGTGAGAATGTTTCGGGTAGACTGGTTTAGTTTCATCCTATACAAAAGAAAAACGAATATGTGTATTGGAACAGTGCATCTTTCTGCGAATCGATTTATTTTTTTAATATATATATGATGCAAACTTGTCGTTTTAGTGAAAATATCACATCTCAAGATTTGACGCTGCGAGTTTGCACTTTCTTGTATTTCCAATATTACAGTGAGAAAGTACTGTAATCATCGAAAAATTCGAGCTCGTGTTTCTAGAGAATCTCCACCTTTCAAAACACCATGTATCCGAAAAATACATTTTTGGAACTGTACCTGTCTGCCTATGAACACGATAAATATTTTATGTTTAGTTTAGTTATATTAACGTCGCGTTTTAAAGCAACACTAGGGCTATTTTGGGACGGACCTCGTCATTTTGAACCGCGGTCAGAGGACGAGGACGACACCTGAGCTGCCACCCTCCTCTCCACACCACACCATACCATACCAGCGGGAGGACGTTTGTTTCCTGACAGACGTGCAACAGACCCTCTTATACGCCGATTCTTCGGTGGAATTGGGTCTCGAATCTGAAACCCTACGGCTCGCGAGTCGAGACTTGACTACCAGGCCACTAAACAGATGAAATTTGATATGTGGTCTTTACAGAAAATTGACAGATTATAATCAAATTTGATCAAAATCCATACAAAGGAAGTCGATCTGGCTGTCGAAGTTTCTGGTTGGCTGGAAGTCGATAATTGGTGACGATATCTACAAAACGTAAAGAGCTAAATGAATAAAATTTGGTACACAGATTTAGCTTCTGAAATGAAGATTTGTGACATTTTGAAACCAAATCCTTCGAGAGACTGACTGTCTGTCTGCAATCTCACATGCATATAAACGCGATGACTCAAAATTCAAAGACTTGGATCGACGAAAATTGGTACAAAATTTTAATATCCAATGCGTAGATTTCTAATTTTGAACTAAAACCATGAATTCACGTTGTCCGTCTGTCGTTTCGCTTATTTTCTTACATATCAAAGCAAATATTCAGAAACATAATTTCATTAAATGAAATTTTGTATTGTTAACGTTATTATTTGTATTGTTATCTTGTATCTTTTTAATACAATTGGGGTTCTGTATCGAATTTTGGTTTCAATCGGGCGAAAAAAATTTCAAATTGAATAACCCATGCTCAAGTGAGGATGTGCTGAAAATAAAAATCTGTGTACTCGTGGCGTCTCGGTTTTGCTCAAAGTCGAACGGAAACGGAGGAGGCGATCACTCCTTCCGATTAAGTTTTTATGTTCTCATACATATGAATCTAAAGAAAGGTAGACAATGTTTTCTTTGACAGATTTGGACCAAAATTTGTTATATAGAATTTTGATGCAATATAAAATATCAAATTACGTTCATTTAGCTTAGTAGCGTTTTTGTATTACCATGTGTATGCCTATACGATAAAGTAAAAAAGCGTCCAAGCTAAGATAATGTACTAAAGATCTTCCTTTGACCGATTTCGATAAAAATTTGTTATAGATGTAAAAAAATTTTGCGTTAAAAGCACACATCTAATTTTAATCGTCTAGCTTGTTACGTCCTGGAGTTATGGATGGAACGGACAAGTATACATAATTGCAAAAGTGTGTTTGAAAGTCTGTTGTTGTTTCTAATGGCACTTGTCGTAGACAAGCCCACTGACTTTAGAAGTCAGTCAGTTTAAGCCAAGGGAGCGTCTCTTGTTTTTCAGTAGCGCCATATAGGGCCAAGAGTGAGACTTAGCTACACACACGTCACAACCCTTTTTACGGGACGGACTTCATTCATGCATTTCATTCACTCATTCACAGATAGTAATTTAGACCTGAATCAGAGAACGATTACCCCTGATCCAGTACCCTCAGTGGTATTACTCTCGACATGGAGGGCTTAGTGACCACGACAGATTTATACGTGCGCAAGCCACTACAAACACGGAGAATCTTCGGCCGGCGGGGTTCGAACTCGCAACCCAAGGGAGTTTTAAAGTCTAAAGAGGTTTAAAAGGAGGAAATTCGTCGAAGTCGTATAGTTTGACAATTCTCTTAACTTTCTTTTTATACAATTCGTAAAGTTAAAAATTAGAATTTTTTAAAATACAAATCATGTTCTTTTCATATAGTTTTCTTATTTCCATTATATTTCTCAAACAACAGTTGTCATGGAAATACGAAAGAGAAATCATAATGTTCTAATAATAAATGCTTAAATATCTATGATGAAAACTAATATCATTTAGTAATTTTGCTCTTCTGGATATTTTTTTGTTTTTTTTTGTTGGGGAGAGAGTGGGGGAGTTGCAACGCACTTCATTTCCATGATGCGTGATATTTGGCTTTTTATTTCTTGGATCGCTATCCTAGAATTTTCTTGAAAAACAAATATGAAACTAATAATTTAATAGAAAGAGAAATTCGAAGGTCAAAAGGTCAAGACCAATAAAAAAAATTTCAGAATAAATAGAAATTGAAGGGGGAAATTGAATAATAGAAATAGCATGGAGATATTAAGAGAAAATAAGACCTTATCTAAAAAATTCCGTTAGATTGATTTCAATTCAACTACAGCTTCTTATATCAACAGGATTACAAACGTCCCACTCTAAGCCTTCTTAAGGCTCTATTTTTGGTTCTTCTAAGGAGTTCATGGTAGCATAGAGGTACAAATCGGAGTAATAAGAATATGCAGTATATCATGTTGAAAATAGAAACATAATAAAAATAGTACTATTAAAATTACAACAAAAAGCCTCATGCTAAAAATCTAAATGAATTAACTATTGAATCCAGTACACAATAACTTTATGGAGGGTTTAGCAACTTGAATTTTTCGGAAATCGTGAAAACTCTGAGAATTTTAAGGTATTACATAGCAGATCCATTTGAACTGGGTAATGACAAAATAATTGATTTTGAGATCACATATCTTTAAAAATATTAAATTAATGTTAATCTGGGGAAATGCTTTAATGTTAATCTGGGGAAAAAACCAGATGCTAAATTTTTATTTTTATATTTTTCTTTTTCTTCATTAGCTACAAGATGTAAGGAAAATGAATATTTCCGTTAAACTGGAAAATGTGAAAAAGGGTTTACGGTATTAAGAGGCTGATACGGTATTGGAAAATGATCCTGTTTTAATCCCCATCGATGATTCCGGACCTTACGACTTGTGATTTCTTATATTACTGTATACTGCTATACTGAATAAGCCCTATAAACGTATTGCCAACGCTTTTCAGAATACAGAAGTGACATGCTTCAATGTCTCTAGGAAGGAAGAATTATATCACCGTATTTTGTAGCCAAAAAGAAGATACATGGAAGTAATGAAAATGCTCGAAGTCAATATAGAAGGCTTTGGTTTTTTAGGAGTTATTTATTTTTCGTAGTGGTAATATTTTTTGAATTATAGTGAGCTATAACATGATAATTATTTTGAAATTATTCTGCATTTGTCCTGTATCGTAAGTAAGTTCTGAAAAATTAAAAAATTCTTTCAAGCAACAAGGAGGAAAAATAAAATCTATTTTGTATAGGAGTATATTGATTATTTAGATAACTTTGGTACACTTGAAATAAGTTGCAAACGAACATTTCAAGATTCACAAAATTTCGTTCTGATATTATGTTACAAGTGTGTTTCTTTCAGTACTTTGTGTTGGAGTGTACTGATTATTTAGATAACTTTAGTACAACTGCATTAAGTTTCAAACAGAAATGTAAAGATTCACAAAATTTCGTCTAATTTTATGTTACAAGTGTCATTTTCGTTGCTGTTTTTCAGTACTTTGTGTTGGAGTATACTTTATATTTAGGTAACTTTCGTGCTACTGCAATAAGTTATAAACGGAAATTTCAGTTGATATTATAGTACAAGTGTTTTATTTCAGTATATCATATCGGATATCAGTATCAGGTTCTGTTTTAGACAAATTTTTATAGGGCATAATATGTATAAAAATATTGATAGCGACCAACTTTGGGACAATTAATATATATTCTCCTAACCAAGAACATTTTAGTGATTGTGACAGAAGCGGCAATTAAAATTTAGAAATTAGGTTAATATATCAGATTAGATGACGAAAAAAAACTTACTGCCATTTGGTTCAGTTCGAAGAACATTCAAAATAAATATATTTGACCATTTAAAAAACGAATTACTTTTTTAAAAATTGATTATATCTCATTTCAAAAGGGCGTAATAATATTTTGCCCCCCCCCCTGTTACAAATGTCTCAAAGTACAACACCTTATTGTTTCTTGATACTCGGGACAAAAAGTAAAATAAATACTTATTTTTGATTTTTTTTTAGTTTATAACTTTTATAAAAAATAAATATAGTAATAATTGTTATTATTGGTATTTTTCACATTTTGAAAAAATAAATAAAAAAAAGCCTTTTTTTCTGCTCTAAACAAAATTATTTAAGTATCTTTCACATGATGAACTGGGTCAACTGATGAGAGTTAAAATTTGATACATCTTTCTTATTGTATCTTCAGTCTCTTTAAGTGCAGTATGTCTTGATGGAGATTATTTATATTAACGTCCCATTTTTAAGCAGCAGTAGGGTTATTTTCGGACAGACCTTGCAATTTTGAGTAGCTGTCGGATGACGAGGATGATGTCTGAACTGGCACTACCTCTCCAGGCTTCCACACCAACGGAGATACATTTGACGCCAATGAATTTGGTGTGCACCAGATCCATTTATACAGCGGTTCTCTAAAGGAATCAATACTCGAAATAGGAACCCTCCGGCCCCAAGCCAAGACCTTAATACCATGCACCACCATCAAAAAAGTCGTGTTAAACATTGTTTGAAATTAACTTCACAGTGGAAACTAATCCGTCTTAGCATAAAACATATTTCAATGTTATTATTCATCCCCTATACGTTAAACGCAAACAATAATATTTAAAATATAAAAAAATAAGACGATCACAAAATATTTACTTACCATGAGGTAATTATTACAATTTTTTCTTAATAGCAACAGCAAAACACGTGATAACAACGCCAGGCTTCCTGAATTGCTCTCTAAGATTTAGAACAATTATAACATTCCAGTTGATCTTTTACACCATAAAGGACATAGGAATGTGGATTGTCTCAAGATATAACATCTTGCCTGAAAAGAAAAGATAGAAACATTCTTCAAAGACTGATTATTTTAAACAATAAATTTATTTCATTTTTTTCTTAACATGAGCTATTTATTAATAAAAAGGGAGACAATCAAAGATAATTCACTAAATTTGGCGATAATTTCTCAATACCGGTCCAAGAGTCAAAGATTTTGACTATAACGGTTGATTCGGGACAACTCGTCTTTTCAAAAGTATAGCAAAATTAGAGAATAAGAATTCAGATTTAATTAAAAGTAATTTCTTATCAAAGTTTTAAAAACCAAAAATATTAATTTTTTAAAAAAAATCGAAATGTTTACCTATTATAAAAAATCCGAGAAATACGGAAATTTTTACTCATATTCGGTACACATCTGAAATCTTTTTTCAATCAAGACTAACTGCCGAAAATTCGAACTGTTCATTTTCACCCAAGATAAATAAAATTGGGTCAAATTCGCCCTGCTCATTAAGATCTATTTCTAATCAAAACAAAAGATAGGTTTTTGATCTGGCTTGTAACAGGATTTCATCAAGAAAGATATATTAGAAACCAGAATGTATTAATCTCACAATATGAACTCCAAAATAAGATCAATCAGGCTAGTTGTCGAAAGAAAAAAAAATATGTTTGGTGGATTTTCAAACGCTTCGTCAATGAACTTTGAGCGGCAGTGAAAGGAAGACTGAAGATAAAATATTTGTCTTTTTTGTAAACAAAGTGAAGAGAGAGAAAAACAGGATATCTCAAGCAGCGAAACATGAAAAATTCATCACATACTAGAGTAAAAATAGAAGTAACTGCATAGAAAATGCGTCCTCTCGCATTTGCCCAATGCAGCAATCATCCAATGACTGGTTAAAAAGTGCGAAAACAGCTTGTTAAAATTGAATCCGAAATAGAGTTCCTTCTTTTAAACTCTAATTAACGCCACATGCCTGCAAGGGATTCGCAACTAAAGTAAGAATAATCAGACTCCAAGAATATCACGATTTCGAAATACTACAAAGTGTCAGATTTCTCAGCACTTTTGTGGGTTTTTTTCCGACGTAATAAATTAAGGTTCAAAAATCAGGCTGGGAACTTCTTTGGTGAATTTGTATTTGGAGGTTTCCGATGCTGTTTTTTTTCGATGATGCCAATTTTGGAGATGCATAACCTAGCATTAGATTTAACCGAATTTTTTTATTTATTTCCTAGTATATAAAATATATAAAAAAGTGTTGCAGTCGTCAAAAAATTCGAAGTTATGAACATATTTTGGAAACGCATATTTTAGAAACAAATTTTTGTTATATCTGTTTGTCCGTCTGTAACCACAATAACTCAAAAATGCTTCAAGCTAGATAATGATATTTGGTATATGAACTTAAAACCAAAATATCTGGAAGACTGAGCTTCGCTCGGCAGTTTTTTTTTTTTTTGTAAAATTTTGATTTTTTTTTTTCGAGAAAATAATTTAAATAAAAAAGAGTCACGAACCCTCATAGTTTAAGATGTTATTCGAAACAATCTGCTGTAATACAGTATTCGTTTTACAGTTTATCTTTCATTACTTATATTTTTGAACTTACACTCAGTTTTACCATGGTGAAATCGAGTCCGAGATGGCGCTACATGACATTGTCAGCATGAGAGCAGATAGAAAAAAGGCTCTAATAGTTAGTTATAAAAAAGTGTGTGTGTTTTGTGTAAAATCCAGTCTTTTCAGAAAAGACATTCATATAGATAAAAAGCAAAAATGCTAAATATACATACATAAGTAAAAAAATAAACGAAAAAGTGCGACTCAAACCGAGGACCCTAAAAACACGTGTCATTCATGTTGTTTTGATCACTATACTGCACTGCCCACACTTCGAAGTGGAAGCTGAATATATATATATTGTGTGTGTAAAATCGTTTTTTTTTTCAGGAAAGACACCTGTATAGGTAAATTTAAAAAACAAAATCTTATCTAAATATAAAATTTGATTTAAATCATTAGAACCATTTCCGACACACACACACACACACACACACACACACAAACACACACACACACAAACACACAAACACACACACACACACACACAAACACCCACAAACACACACACACACACACTAATTAGTAATAAAAACACAGTTAAAAGGAAAAAAAATAGAATCAAAATTAAACCAAATAAAATAAGAATCCGACCTGAAGACTTTCTCAAGGGTCACCCTCAGGCGGGGATTCAAAATAAGGCATTTTTTCTGTGAGGAGTCTGACCTTAGTGCAACAGTACTGATCCCTCGTGACCCGAAAATCCCCTGAAATTAAGGCCTAAGAGATATACCATTTTTTACAGAAATGAAACAAAACAAAAAATTATAAAATAAAACGACCACTAATATTATAAATATACCACTATATTATAATATATTATATATATATACACACACAAGAATTGCTCGTTTAAAGTTATAAAATGTGTAGATTTCTATCAAATTTTGAAGGAAATCCATTTTGTGGATGTCCAGTGGCTCGAATACTAGTGAATTCCGTAACTACAAAACGTAAAAAATTATATAAATATAATTTGATACACTGATTTAGCATCTAAAATATAGATTCGTATCAAATTTTGAACGAAATTTCCTTAAGGGAGGAATGACTATCTATCGGTATATTACTTTGGCATACATATAAGTGCAATAACTCATAAACACAATGACTTAAATTATCGGTATTCTATCAAATAGTGTTAGTAGGTCTGTAGTTCCGTATCAAATATTGTTTTCTACGTCTATCAAATATTGTTACTACGACTGTAGTTCCGTATCAAATATTGTTTTCTAAGTATATCAAATATTGTTACTACGTCTGTAGTTCCGTATCAAATATTGTTTTCTAAGTCTATCAAATATTGTTACTACGTCTGTAGTTCCGTATCAAATATTGTTTTCTAAGTATATCAAATATTGTTACTATGACTGTATTTCCGTATCAAATATTGTTATAGGGATTTTAATATTGGACCAAAAGTTCCGGGATACCAGTTTTAATACCGGTAGTAGAAATTTTAGAAAAAGAAAGAAAACACAGGTTTTTCTTTGTTTTCTTTGTCAGTTTTCTTAGAGAGTGTAAATATCACACACACAAAAAAAAATTGTAACTTATAAATTATAACAGTATATAAGGAATCACAATAAATAAATAAATAAAAATAAAACAAATAAAGGAACATCTTATTTATTTAAAGCACAAAAAAGTGGAAATATCACTATTCAATCTGTGGTGCTATTACAAATTTTTGAAATGTGATCTTAAAAAACATAATGCCTCAATTGTACTGTCACTAAGCCTGGAACGTAATTTTGTGCCAAAATTACCGGCTGTCGAAAACACTCTTTCGGCATCTACGCTAGTTGGTGGTACTGTTAGCAATGCGCGATATACGTTTTACAAGTATTTACCTCTAAATCCCTCATCTTCAAATAAATCGATTTGTTATAGATGATTTTTTTATATAGCTGATTTCTGTTTTGTATTTTGGTTTGTTGAATTTTTTTATTTTTTATTTATCGCTAATTCTAATTTTTGTTCAAGAGACAGTTCTTTTTCTCTATCGACATTAGTGTCATCATAATCTTCGATAACTGTACCGGATTCTTCTGAATGTGGATAGGTTTGTGGGTAAAATTTTTTAGAAAATTTACTATAAACTTGATCAGATTTGAATTGGTTAATCTCTTTTCTTCTTTTTCGTTTTCAAAATCATTATAATTATGTAAATACCGTAAGACATTTTCTATTTCGGTATGCCTTACTTCTGTGGAATTTTCCAATTCAATATATAATTCTTCAGATAGTAATGTGTGCTGTTCGTTCAGTGACTACAAACGGAATTTGTTATTGTATTAACTGTTAATGAATTAGAATCTCTCCGACATCTCCTTTCATCTTTCTTTTCTTCCTTTTATCTCAAACATCTCCTCCTTTCATCTTTCCTCCTCCTTTCACCTTCCTAACGCATTTTACAATCCGTTGTCAAATAGCATTTTATCACTTATCTTGATTGTTCGATGCAACTTTGTATTCACAGTCTAATTAATTTAATTTAATTCCCCGTTAGGGAGACATAAAAACAAAAACGTATACTATTTTGCTATGTTTGCGATTCCTGAAGAAAATAGTGGAGACAATTTAAAAAATTTCTAGTAAATACCGAAAAAAAGGTATTTAAACTTGTGAATACCGGTATTACAAAATTGTACAAATGGCTCAAAATACCGGTATTCTGTATCCCGGTATGGCAATCCCTAATTGTTACTGAGTCTATCAAATATTGTTACTACGACTGTAGTTCCGTATCAAATTGTGGTTTAAATCGGTCGGAAAAATGGCGTTTAAAATACATGTTTACACGATAGACACATAAAAAAACGTTACATTCACGTCAAAGATTTATATTTTTTAACTATAGCTCTCGAACAGCTATAGTTAACTTGAGGCTCATAAATTTAGGCAAAAAATATTGCAGAGTTTGTGAGAAGGTTTCGGGGAAAATGTTCTTGAGTACAAATGTTACAATGTTCTTGAGTACAAATGTTACAACATTTGTACTCAAAAATAATGTACAAATAACTGAAGAAAAGCGATGGGAAGGGTGGGACAGCTCCAATATATTAGTGTTTCTTAAACTATGAAATTCGACCCCAGAATTGGGGTGCTTATATTACTTTTGGGGCCATTGGGGAAAATGATAAATAATAAATTAAATTAAATTCATTCAAAATTATGTAAATCGCAATTTTCAATGAAATATTTTTGATCAAGATAATTAGTTGCATATAAATTCTGAAGAGGCTGATAGAGACGTGCGATGTGAATCTAATATGTCAGTGTATAATCCCGACTCTAAATAGAGGCGCATAAAATAATTTAAGTGTTGTGCGAACAGATAAAATAATTTAAGTGTTGCGCGAACAGATAACAAGTTTTGAGATTAATACCTTCAATCTAAGTAAGTAAAAGTAATTCTGAAGATTATAGCCATTTCAAGCATTTTATTAAAATGTTTCAAATCAAGAGATTAATTAATAATAAACAAAAAGAATTCAGTCAAAGACCGTCTTTTTCTACTTTTTCTTATTTATATTAATATTTAAGTTCATTACTTAGGGTTTTAATCATGTCTGTATCTTCATTCATGCATTTGGTTATGATATACTTTTGCATTTGAAATGGGATTTCGAAGGAATAACTTAAAGAAACCGCAATCCCAAATTGTGACGCCACCTATAGCTTTGCAATTTCTTATATAAATGGTCACAGACTGTCGGACATGACTCCAATTGGCGTGGAGAAAAACTTTGAAGTGATGAAAATTCCCACAATGCTGATTTCAGATTTCTCACCAATTCTAAGCAAAACAATTATTACAAACAGTTTGGTTTAAAAGTAAATAATTATATTTGATTTGATTTGATTTTCTTATAGTTGATATGAATTAGCGCTTTAATTTCACCTTGGTTAAAAAATTACACTAAAATTCTCAAATATAATTATTCTTGATTTGATTCTCTTATGGTTGATATGAATTAGCGCTTCAATTTCAACTTGGTTTAAAATACTACATTAAAATTTGCTGTATAATTATTCTTGATTTGATTTTTCTTATGGTTGTCTTTAATTAGCGCTTCAATATCTCATTATTTATTTATAAGTCGTGGCAAAATTTTTCTAAAAGAATTATGTCGAGTAAGTTATTTTCCACTCGGAAACAGAGTCAAGAGTGGGAAAAACTTTAAAAAGCACATTTTTAAGGAAGCTTGTTTTCAAAAATTTCGTGCAGTGATAAAACACATTTTGAAATTTTTTATGTGAAGAGTGAAAAAAGGATCAATGTGCCATCAAATCGAAATGCCAATCTTTTGCATATTTTCTTATAAGTGACCTAATTTTATTTGGTCATGGCAACAAATTAGCTTCTGATGCTAAATGTTCAGCCATAACAATTCATTTTCATGAATAGGTATG
>JAPMOR010028044.1:97685-136100 GCA_026543865.1 Argiope aurantia
ATTTTATTTGGCCATGGCAACAAATTAGCTTCTAAGACAGATGCTAATTACTTAGCTATAACTTATTATTCTCATGAAAAGGTATGTAAATCATTGTTCCAAGGTAAATTGAATTTAATAAGTTAAATCTTTTTAACATCTAAAACTCTTTTAACCATGATTATTCTCATCTTTAATATTTATTTCAAATAACATATTAATTCCCAACCTTCGGAATAAATATTGTTAGAATTATAAAAATGTTCTTTTAATCGAATGATTGGGATTGCATATACCCTTTAATCTTGTAAAGCTTCTAAGCTAGTGAAAGATTTCGAAATATGGAGTATTGCAAAATACTTCTGAGACATAAAATCATTTTCTGGACGAAATGTTTCGACAATAATGTTCTTTGTTAGAAAATCTTATTGCAAAAGTGAAAAACCAAAAATATATAGAGAAGTGAAAAGCTTTTCGTTAGAAATAATATTTGGAGAAAATTGATATTCTTTGAAGTTTTTTATTTTTATAGCTGGAAATTATCTTAATTGGTAATGTATTGCAGTATTGTTGAATATTTCCGTTCTATTTGACAGTTTTTGTCTTTTTAATAATATGAGTATATTCTATTAAATGTACTTATAATATTAGAATATATATTTGGAAGCATATGAAATTTAGATATAATTGTTTAAACTTATTGTTGTTCTCAAGATGAAAAATTTAAGGCTAAATAAATGTAGTAAAACACACAATTACTATCTAAGAAATATTAATAGGAATTTTTTCTTTTGTTCAGCTTAAATTTTGCATTTTATTTTGTTATACGAATATCTCTGTAGTATATAAATAACCGCTCTTGTACAGAAAACTTTGTTTTTGTTTATTTGGATTGGTTTTGCAATGCTAAATGATTAATTAAACAGCCAAACAGCCCTTGGCATAAAATGTTTCTTTTGATAATCTTGTTAAATGAAAAAAAAAAAAAAATGCGAATCTGTAAGGAAGTTATTGGAATTATATAATACTCATTTCTGATAAAGGAGTCAAAAATGTTTTATTTATAGCATTCATAAATAAAATTAAAAATAAAGTATCTAAATAAATTAATATCTAATAATAAATATCCTTATTCATAATATTTCTTTTAATATATCATTTTTTTAATATTATTTTTGCTTTGCCTAGAGCAGGGATGGTAAACCAGTGGCACGCGCGCCTTGATGGCACGCGACACAATATTTTGGGCACGCCGCCTATCTAAACGGTTTGCATTTTAGTTAAAAAAAAAACATAGTTCACTATGAAGTATTACGAACAAATGCGAGTGATCAGTCGCGACGCGCATATTCCCTTTCCCTACCCAATTTCATGTATGGAAGAAAATCGGGCAGTCATTCATTCCCACCGTCACGCGCTTTTCAAGGAGTGTATGTTAGGCTGTTAAAAATTCGCTTTCTGAGAAAGAAAACGATTTGAAAAGAATTGTTTCAGTAACAACTGATGATACTCGAAATATGGTAGACAAAGAAAAGGCTTCATTTGTTTATTTTAAACAGACGTAGAAAATTCGATTCTTGAATTTCACTGCAATATTCACTAACAAGCCTTGTGTGCTAAGAGTGGTTTAACATTTCTTGATAACGTAATGGAGTTAGTCACAAAAATAGACAACTTCATATCGTCGCAGGTTTTAAATAAGCGAAAGTTAGTGCTTTGTTGGATGAAGTCAGTTCGGTGTATAATGACTTAATGGTCCAATAATAGTAAAGTTCACTGGTTGAGCCGAGGGAACCTGCTTCAAAGATTTGTTGACTGCTTTGAAGAAATTAGACTGTTTCTGCAAAATAATAGGAAAATTGAACAGTACTCACAATTGTTGGATATTATGTGGCTTTCAATATTGATGTTTTTTAGACATATGCCATCATTTCAATGAAATGAACATACGGCTTCAAGACATAAATAAAGCAATTATAGCCATGATGGATCGCATTCGCGCTTTTGAGACTAAATTTTATGTTTTCAGAAACGATATTATTACAAAAAACTACAAGGAGTTAACTAATTTGAAAAAAAAATGAAATAATTGGATGTACATGAGAAACTTCACGAAGAAAAAGTTACTAAAGAATTTATTTCCTTAATTAATTCTTCAATCAAGGAAGATTTCAGAGAGTTTTTTTTTTTTTCAGTTCAAAGAATTATGGGAAACGCTCATGTTTATTATGTACCCTGCTGTGACTTCATGTGATAAACTGAACTTGACCCAATTCGATTAGAATTTGAAATGCAGCTAATTGATTTCCAGTCTAGTTCAATATGGATTCAAAAATTTATTAAAACAAGGAAAAAGTTGGAATTGATTGAAACAGAAAGATTTACAAGCAATATTGCCAGTAAAGAAATTTTGGAAACATGGAATTCGATTCAAACATTTAAATGTTTGAAGAAGCTGACTCATACTATTTTAACCATATTTTCATCTACCTATGCCTGCGAGTCATTTTCAGAGATTAATAACATTGGAGTCTTGCTTAGAAACTGTTTGGCAGATGATTCCCATTCAGCATGCATTCTGCTAAAAGTGACATCTTACAATCCTAATATAAGTTATTTGTCATTTAATCTGCAACAGAAGTCATACTAATGCTACTTTAATTTGAATTACAAGTATAACTAAAAAATTTACCGCTATACAGTGCGGGAAGTCTATACCTCATTAAACAGTTCTTTAGAAAAAATGGCACGTTGATCCATAAAAGTTCGCCACCCCTGGCCAGAGGTACTGTAATAAAATACATTGGAACTCAATTATTCATAATCAGTTTTATGGATGTCGTCTATTATGATATATTCTATACTTATAATAAAGCTCAATGTGTGTGTGTGTTGGCGCTCTACAGGCCAGGTCATTTGACCTACAGCTACCAAATTTGGTACATGTATACCTTAGAGGTCGGGAATGCAAACCTGGGGTTCCTTTTTTGAATTTTTAATTATAATTTTAATTATTAATTAAAAACTAACTTTCCCGCCAAAAAAAATCTTCCATTTTTCCCACCGCCAAATGAGTAAGGCTTCAGTTTTTTTTTCTTTTCCAAACAGTAATGAGGCTAGGGTTAACATTTTTCGGCCGATTATTTCAAACGATTCTGTTTATTTTCTTAATGTTTTATGCATTTAAAATTAAACATTGCTAATGAATCGATCTTTCAGATTCATTCTGAAGTACTTTTGAATTAAAATAACACAGAATAAAGGAAATTAAAAATGTCTAATCTGCATAGCGGTACCCCAACTGACGTAGAAAAATTCACGCATGCGCATTGTGTTCAGATTGTTGACAATATTATCAACGGATGGTTTAAATTATTTTTAGGTTAGTTGCATGCTTTTGTAATTAAATTGTATTTATGTTAGTTATATATTTTTTGTATATGCTTATAGTTTTATGTACATCGTTTTTTAAACCTGTTTTTGACCGATTATTTTAAACGATTCATTTTATTTTCTTGGTGTTTGATGCATTTAAAATTAAACATTTATCTCATATGATTAATAAAATAAAAATTTATACTTAATTCATATTATTACTAGATATATGCTACTATATTATTAAAATTTGTGGTTGGAGATATATAATCGTCATCAAAAGAAATTATTTATGGCGAAAAAGAATAAGAATACAAAAATATTAAATATTATTAGGTATTTTTTCCTTGAACTTAAATTTCTTATTTTATTTTGTTACATATATAATTTATTAATTTGCAAGATTAGCAATTATACGTTAACAGACCTGCAGGTTGACAAGCTCGGACTTAAATAATGTCGAATAACTTTATTTTGTAATGTACAGTCTCTTTAACCGAATTGAAAATATTTGTATAAAGATATATAAATATATAATTTCTCAAAAATCTGTCTTTAAAACAATACATTTGTGGCATTAGAATCTTCATATCGGAGTTGGACCATGGTATTTCATGATAATTTTTATTAACTGAAAACAGTTGCAATTATACGTTATCAGAGTCGTAGATTGACAAGTTTGACTTAAGCAATGCCGTATAACTTTATTCTATTGTGTGCAGTATATAAATGTATAATTTCTCAAAAATCAGTCTTAAAAACAATATATTAGTGGAATCTTAATATCGGAGTTGGCTTTTGATGTTTCTGTACAAAATTAATGGAATTGGCCAAATTGTTTTGTATTTCCATATTGCACAACAGTGAAAATGATCGAATACAACATTTTTAAACGCCAAGGGAATGAAATTTTGTTTGAAAAGAGCACAACGCAGCGTTATATCACAGGTACCGCAATACTTTTTATTTACCTTAAAGGAAGCTGTCACTTTTGTTACAGTATGATTGCCTAATGATTATCTTGCATCAAAAACTTTCCTTTGACGAACCGAATATAAAAGGTGACCTGCTTCATAATATGGAGAGATATCAAGAACAAGGAATGTGTTGACGTCAGAGTTCGTTTCTTTGTGACATTGTCTGTCGACCCTCCTACTGCCTCCTGCTAGTTTCCTTTGTTACGGAAACCAGTCCCGTTTCATAGAGGGGGTGGGGTGAGGGAGGAGAGAACAGTAAATGAGATCTTCGATGGGCTTGTAGTGTATGCCTCAGTAGAGCTTGCCTATCGATAGCAGTGGCATACCGAACAGGAGAGTAATGGGGGTGGGGTGAGGGTTGGATGCCTCCCTCGTTCGCCATTCTTTGGGGGATCATGGGGACTAAACATTATGCCACATTTTAAAGGGAAATATCATGAGGGGTTGAAAAGTTAAAGTCATGCCCCTGGTGACATTTACACTTGCTAAGGGATTGATGACTGGAGGCGTAAAAACTATATTATGTCCAGGTACCGTTTATCCCAGCTACGCCACTAATCCGTAATGGAGCAGTTTATAACTATAAAATAATTCTTTCCTGAAATATACTGAAGTGGCGTATTAAATGGGAGGTTAAGGGGGATTGCAGATGCCTCGTTCCCAGGGGCTAATGCAGATTAACATTTTTTTTGGTGGGGGAGGGTCATGCCCAAAAATATAATCTTGTGTAGGGAAATTTTCTGGCGGGGTTTGAAGAAATAAAAACCATCAAACAGATCGGGAATAAGACGTTTGGGTTTAAACGATGCTCTATGACTTCATTTTAAACTGAAAATTAGAGGTGACATTTTCAAACTTTCGGTAATTAATTTTGTAAGAAATATAAAGAGGTAGTAATGTAAATAGTTCCTTAAAGCTCCTATGATTGCCAAACGTCAACGCTAAATTTACCTCAAGCCTCCACCATATAATAATTCATGTGTATATGAAGTATATATATAATATATAGAGTATATTATAACTTTTTTGATAAAACATAACATATAGTATTAATTTGCAGATACGCTGTCTTGATTCGACTGTAGAGAATGATTATACCTAGCGTTTATAACAGGGGCTTTACAGGACATTTTCCAATGTCGAATTGATTGTTCATCACTGAAGTTTATAATTTTTTTTCCAGAAGATTAGATTATAATCCTTATAAAAAGGTAGATTATAAAAACTAACAAATTTATTTCATTTTTTTTATCAAAATGGGATTGATGAAAATTATATTTTAAAATCAAGCAATCATATATAGAACGATCAACTTCACAAATGGGATAAACATCATAACAGCATTTCCAGACCATAAAATATTATATAAAGTTTTTTTTGGGGGGGTGAGAGAGAAGAGGGTAAATTTAGTTTAGTTATATCAACGTCCTGTTTTAAAGAAATTTTAGGGCAATTTTGGGACGGACCTCGTCATTTTGAACCGTGCTCAGACGACGAGGACGACACCTGAGCTGGCACCACCTCTCCAAACTTCCATCTCACACCAACGGGAAGACGTTTGACCTTGACAGATTTAACGTGCACCAGTCCCACTTACACGACGGTTCTTCGATGAAATCGGGCCTCGAACTTGAAACCCTCCGATTCCGAAGCCGAGACCTTACCACCAGGCCACCGCGGCCCCACTTTCCTCAGGAATTGCGCCCATTAAGATCAATTTAGTTTACGATTGCATTCATAAAAATTTCATTAAAAAACTAACGCAGTAATTCACTATTTCTAAATAATTCAGAACTTAGACTATTCATTTTACCACGGCTTTTTTTTTGGGGGGGGGGGAGCAGGGGGCATGAACCCTATGATCACCCTCTTGTATCCTTCCTTGCTCATTCGCCATTTTAAAAGGGCTTAAGTGGCAAAATATTAATAAGTTAAGTCCCTTTTTAAAGTGAAATATCATGAAAGGGTGACAAAGATAAGTCTTGCCCCTAGTATCATTTAAATTTGCTCAGCAGTCGATGATGAATGAAAGCGCAAAAATCATATTCTATAAGCGCACCACCAATTGACACTTACCCTTGTTATGCCACTGATCCAGTAAGATAGCTAGGATACCGTGTCACCCGGGGTATGCAATTATCTTTTCGATCGCTCATTTCTCTTAAAAAGAGACATAAATGCGTTGTTCTCTCTCCTTTGTTCCCATTCGCTATATCATTGTAGTGCTTCGTAATGATATAAATTATAAAATTTAAAGTAAATTTGTTTCGTAATTAATAGTGGGTTGTATTTCTTTCACTATATTTCTGAAGAATCATATTTGCTAACAAGTGATTTTAATGCAAAAATTAGTGGTACTCTTGGATGCGTTGATATTGTAACAAGTGTGTGCAATAATGTGTTGATATTTTAATATTGTAATATTAATTTGTTTTCTGATCCATGAAAGTCAGTATAGTCCGAAAGAAAAAAAAATAAGATAGATAATTTAGCATTTTCCAAGTTAGTGAATTTTATGGCCAAACTAATTAAATAATTATTAAAATATCTGGTATTGTATTCGAGAATAAAATTTTTTTATTCCATTAAAAATGTGATGGAAATTTATTTTACTTTTTAATTTTATAACAAGCTAGTTTTCTTTCTGCCAAAGTATTGTTTTAATAATAATAATATCAGAAGTAATAAAGATATCTTTTCTCACAATATAGTTCGATAATTCAATGAATAATAGCTCATAAAAGTGTTATTAATAACAATTTAATAAAAATAATATTTAATAATCAATTCAATAATTATTATTATTTGATAGAAACTAATTTAAAAATTATAATTCGTGGAATTATTATAATTATTTGAGGATATAATTAATTAATTAATTAATATGTGTAAATAGTAATATATTTTGTGCATTATTCATTAACAAAGGGAACATGTAAGTGCATTTTGAGCGTGTTATGACATCGCGCTATGTTGATGAACGCCCCGCTTTTTTTTTTACTGTCTAATTGTTGTCCTAGATCATTCAACTAAGAATTCATAGAATACTTGAGGTGTTTGTGTGTTGTTTATAATTTTTTTATGGGAAAACAGTGCCTTTTTATGATGTAGTTTTAAATTTTAAGTCTTATCCATTTGCATCATAAGCGCATATATGAACAGAATTTTTTTAGATTTTATCACAATAGCGCAGAAATGCGTACGCCATTTTTTCATTTTTTAAATTGTGTATTTATATAATAAAAACGTTTTGATGATATGGTCTAATTTTTCCACTTTTTTGAATGAAGCTAATTGATAAAGAAACGGCTCAATGCATACACGTGCCGAAGGAATAAAAGCAGAATATCCTGGTGACGCAAATGTTAATACCTTTTCACTGGGATCAGCCGGATTTGATTAAAAAAAAGAGCCATTATTCCTATAATATTTACTCTAAATCGATTTCTTGTCTAAAGAATTAAGAAATCAATGCCTTAGATGACATGTCAAAAAGTGCTGGATTGATACAAAGGATTTAAAAAAAAAGAGAAGAAAAGGTAGGAATTTTACTTAATATGAAAGCATCTAGAATTTAGGGTGAAATCTGAGATATTTGAAAAATAATTTAAAAGCTCTCAGTATGATGATATAAATATTCTTATTCATTTCAAAAATTCTTATTCATACGAAAATGCCATCTTCAATTTTTCATAAATTTTGAAGGATATAAAATATATTTTTAAATCTTGAAGGATTTCTCGTGTATAGCATAAAATTCAGATGACTTAAAATGATTGAAGAAGATGCTTTTTTCAGAATTGGACTATGGAATAGCTGGGAGTTTCCTAATAATTTCGAACGGTCAAACTGAAGTATAGGATAACTTGAGAATTAGCAATTAACACTTAAAGCTTCTACATCAAACATCACTAACACAGTTACGATTATTTTAAAGAAATCAAGCAATTACTTATTGGCTTTTGGTTACCTATCAGTCAATAAGTTAGCACATTTCAGGTTCACACCTCTGATTCGGACCATCTATCTAATGAGATAATCCCCTTATTGTTGTCTCTTAACCCTTTGACCACACATTTATTTGAAACGACTTTTGTATTTGAAGCGTATTTAATTTTTTGAACATGTGAAGGCAGTAGCTTTTACGTAAGGATTCATTTATTTCTTATTATTCAGAATATATACTGTTGCATGATATTGATATAACTAAAGCTAATTAGAATTACACACACAGACAAAATGGAAACATAAATTTAAACAAATACGGAACGTTCTGATACGTCAAATGCGATCAAAGGGTTAAATGCAGTATAGAAGATGTAATCTGATTCGATAGCATATTCGAGTAAGTAATAAGTAAGCACGAATCACATGTGATTCACACGACAGTCACTAAGAAAGTACGCCCGAATCACATGCGAGTCGCATAACACCCACCAAGAAAGTAGGTATGGATCACATGTAATTCACATGAAACACACCATATTAATGAAGAGTGCTATCTACCATCATCAATAAGTCCGACAGCATGAAATGACACTAACCTTGATTTCACCCTGTGTTCTCCAGGAAGTTTTTGGATTTTTTTTTAATGTATATCTGCTGTAATATCCAACGAATGTTTTCTCATCATCATCTTGAATTTCATGAAATTTTGCCATCCATACATGAAAAATCTTCGAATAAATCAAGAATCGGAACTTATAATTGGAGGAACGAAAGCTGAAAATTTTCTACAAAGTTGTTATGACTGAGAATGGGAACGTATTTTATTTCCCCTTAAATTGAATCTTTGCCAGTCATGATCCTTTTATATGACGATAAAATTTCATCGATAGAAATACAATCATCTATGCATGGAAGACAGAATGCTTCGCCATAGAGCTTCAATAACAAACAATACATAGCAATTTTATTATTCTTCGCATAAATAAAATAAAAATTAGATAGATTCCATGCATTTCAATTCCTATTTTTCAGTTGGTGAAAGGGAATCCAGAGTCAAAACATTGAAACCAACACATCATTTCTGAAGAAATCTCTAGAGTAAAGAACTGAAAATGAGATTTTTCGCAATCGATGTTTTACATTAGTATCGAGATTTCAGGTGAGAAATAAAATCTGGGTTTCTTATACTTTTCCATTCTCAGCTTGTTTTCGGGCTAAAAAATATTTTCGAATCATTTTTTGGAATAACAATGCAAAATAATTAAGCGAATTGTTCAAAATATTTTCCTTCACTGACGATGATTCTCTGAGCTATTTTTGCACTCTAATATCGATTGATCAGTAAGACTATCCACGTGACTGTTTTCGCGACTTCGATGTTTTCTCCCTTCTGCGAGTTTTGGCCTCCAATTCAAGAAATTCTTGAATTAGCTTTAAAAAATTTGTAACGTAAAGGATTTGCAAAAATTTACTGTCAAAACAAAACGGTAACAAAAATGATTTTATTATACGAAGAGCTTAATGTTATATCCTATATCCAATACATTTGCATATAATAACATGCCTTATTTTGCATCTGCCACTTCCTGTTTAATTTGTATCGCGGTACCCTCTTTTACTTAACTGATGTTCTGTGCATTACTTCTAAAATTGTCTTTTGAAGTATTTAATTCTCTTGAAAACTGCTTGGAATTATCTGTTAATAGTAGTAGAATTTAATTTATGTTGAAGATACAGTGCATTCTTATGCCATTGTTAAATAAACACTTTATTTGAATGCTAGCACATCACTATCCCAAATTACTATTCCCAAATTACTATTTCCCAAATTACAGGACTTTTGATATTTGAATATACTATTAACTGTAAGTATTAATCAATTTAAAAATAAAAATTCACTTGTGCAAGTTTTAAGATCGCTCTTTATTTATGTAGTTCTTATCATAGTTCTTCTTATTATTGTTCTTATCATTAGCTTTTACTATTTGCACTTTATTTATGTAGTTGAAATATTAATAAATGTCCTAAGCAGAAAATGTCCTTTATTTAATACTAGAATGTCCTTTATTTAACACTAGAATTATAGCTTTTTCCAGGCACCTAGAAAGGCAAGCGGATGTCATTTTGACAGCCCCTTTTAAATGTCCAAACACACATTTTTATGTGATTTTATTTTATTTTATATATTTATTTATTGCTAAAACGAGATTTTACAGTATATTTAATTATTACATTTGACGTTTCCATCCTATTTTCTTCGGTATGCCGTCAGAGGGGTGCTTTAGAATTTTGCTTGAAAGCAGTTCTCCCTTTTTTTGTGTTTCATTTAATCGGATAATTTTTATATTTCACAGTGCCAATGAAGCTGTTTACTCCGTAAAATTTTGGCTAATATTAAAGATGTAAAATCTTCCTTCCTTTTTCTAAAAATTTCCTTCTAATATTATCAAATGACTCTGCAAAACTTCATATTATATACTCTCCAATAAGGTCATCAATGAATCTATTTGCACTTTTTCTTAAATATGGAAAGGCATTCAACAAATATCTTAACCGAACATTTCCCATTTCAAATTTAACTCCGAGATTATACAGATTTTAAAGCTAATAGTATGTAAATGAACTAAACATCTTTCCTTGGAGTAGTTGCTTTTCTACTAGTTATGTTTTGACTTGCTCTGTAACAAAACAAACAATTTTCTTTACACATGTGTTAATAAACTACACTGGTGTGCAAAACTTAAGCAACAATGCAAATTTTAAGCAGATAGCCATGAAATTGCAGAAAAGGAGTTCTTGCGATCAGTACAATGAACACGTAATTCAAGAGAAAGGTCATGCGTATGCAAATATCAGGAACAAAACGTCACAGGCGACGTAAGCGTACGCAAAACACGTGCGGAAAGCGCGCGCAGCTCAACACTACAATAAAAAGAAGAACGGAGACGCAATTAAAGACATTCGCTGCAAGTGCACGTGAGTTAATTCGTGAAATATGGCTAGCAGAAATCGCCTGGACGATTTCACACGTGGAAGAATGATCGGAAAGCTGGAGGAGGGGCGTAGTGTGACCAGTGTAGCTGAAGAGTACGGAATCAACAAAAGTGTCGTTTCGCGGGCTTGGAAAGCCCTCCAAACCACAGGTACAGCTGTGAGAAAGGTTGGTGGTGTCGACCCCAGGAAAACAACTGCCGTGGATGACCGACATATCGTCCTGCAGGCGAAAAAAACCCGAAACCAGCCAGCAAGCGCCATTGCTCAGCAACTGTATGCAGCAACGGGGCGACAAGTGTCGCGTTTTACTGTGTCCAGGCGCCTTCACAAAGGTGGCCTATTCGCCCGCCGTCCTGAACGCTGCATCCCTTTGACAGTTTCCCACCGGCGGCACCGTTTAGAGTGGTGCAGGGAGCACAAAAACTGGACATCTCATCAATGGAGTCGTGTCCTCTTTACAGATGAGAGTCGTTTTAGTGCCAAAAGCGATTCCCAACACCAGTTGATTTGGAGAGAGGTCGGGACACGGTTTCATCCCAGTAACATCACGGAAAGAGACCGTTTCGGTGGTCCTGGAATTGTCGTCTAGGGAGGCATTATGATGAACGAGTGGACTGAGCTCCACGTTTTCGACAGAGGTTCTGTAAATGGAGATCGCTATTGTAAGGAGGAAATCCTTCCCCATGTGCGTCTGTTTCGAGGTGCCATTGGATCAGACTTCGTTTTTATGGATGACAATGCACGGCCACACAGGACTCATGCTGTTGAGGGGCTCCTGGAAAGTGAAGATATCACTCGAATGGATTGGCCGGCGTGCTCCCCTGATTTAAATCCGATAGAACATGTGTGGGATGCTTTGGGGAGACGTCTTGCGGCACGATTACATCCTCCTGGGAACACCGGACAGCTTAAACAGATGCTGATTGAGGAATGGGCACTCTTACCTCAAGAACTGTTGGACAATCTGGTGCTGAGTATGGGGAGACGGTGCGAAGCAACCATTGCAGTAAGGGGAGGGCATATCCCATACTAAGGAACATCTGCTTGCTGTTTTTCCTCTTGGACAGACAATCATGTGTAACGATACTATGAGTTCAATAAACCCTTTTTTTGCTTGATACCATACTGTATGCATTGTATTCATTTCTGCGCAACTATGCTTTCTTCATTCTTTCAGAACAAAATCTGTATCTCATTTCTGAATTTCATGTCTCTCAGATGATTTCTCGTGAAGTTATGGCAAAAAACATACCTGTTGCTTAAGTTTTGCACACCAGTGTAGTATGTTTGAAGTAATTTGAATCCTGTAGGTTAAGACCATGAGAAATTATTTCGTGATTTCTTTGAACCGATTGTGAGTTATTATTTCACAAATATACTTAGATACAAAATTACTTTAAGTATACAAAAATATACTTAACTCCAATCTTCCGCATTAAATAACTTGGGTAAGACTGAGAATACTCTGCCGGGCATTGGTGAACGATAGCTAGGAAATAAAGATCTTTGGCTTGAATTTAGCATTTTTGCTCAAACTACTACATTTCATCCATATAGTTCAAAGTGTTTTTGAATTATCGTGTTCACAGACAGACAGACGTAATGCAAAAAATGTGTCCTTCGGACTCTGGGAAATCTGAAATGTGAAGATGGTCAAAATATAGAGTTCGAATTTTTTTGATAAGATTACAATACTTCCTCTACATTTCGTATACGAAAAAGTAATAAAAGCATCTACTTCATTTGAAGATCCTGTAACTATTTTTTAATTTCATTCATTTTGAAAGAGAAGATAGTTGTTCTAGACTATTTTCCCTCCGTATTCTATTTCGTTTTTGGAGCCTTCTTCATTGATTTGTTTCTTGTTTCTCATATGTAGGATATCGTCGTTTATCAACGAATTCTCTTCATTTTCTGATTCAAAGAAGATATAACTTTCTGAAATTTCTGTAAATAAAATCATCATTTGGCCATTGAAGCTTATTTGCTGTCATCATCAAGAATACATTCATCTCGAGATAAATAAAATTTTGAATCAGAATCAGTTTCATATAAATTCCGCAACACTTGTAAAAAAAAATTGTTTCACGATAAATTTATTTGAACAAGTGTTCTTTGTGGCATCACTAAGAATAATATGTCTGAATAGGTGAAGAAAGGATCAAATCAAAATTAAAATCGTCGAAAGGAACGAATATTAATCCTTCCACCAATAAAGCAGTTGCTTTCAAACGCAAAAAGAGTTTTAGTTAACCAGCAGGTGTTTTTTATTGTCATCTCTATTTTTTTTTTATAATCTTTATGACCAAGTCATATTCAAATGTCCGCGAAATGAAAAACAAATAATACGCATATAAATTTAAAATAAAATGGAAACATCACGGTCTTCAATATTTTTTCAGCTGTCAAATTAAATGCAGTTCGTCTTTTTATGCATACATATTTATAATGTTGATATCGGAGCGCCAAAACAAATGATTTTTGTTTTACTCATTATATATGAACAATTAAGGAAATGTAATTAATTAATAAAAAAAATCGAAGATTAAGCAAGGAAAATATGAACGTTTGAAATTCGCTTATGGTCAAAATGACTGCTTCCACTTAATAAAATCGTTGGTCAATGTATTGGTGAATATATGATAAGGCACGAATCGTTCCATCAGTTTTAATCGCAACTTTTACAAATCTAAAGTATAAATAATATCTTATGAGTATTGTGACTGTTATATTTGTATAAAAGAAAAGTGTTGAATTAAGAAAAAGAGGATTTCTTGATGGTTCGTAGCCAAGTGGGAGTGGATAGAAGGAGGGGGGGGGGAAGGAAAGCCCTGTTCAGTGATTCCACAGCCGAAGTGAAAGTCACGTTTCTAGTTTTTCAAAGAACTGTCTCAGACAGACGGGGTTGTGAGAACAGAAAAGAAAGCGGCTCCAGCAAACGATGTCAAAACACGTCCATGCGCTTTTATATTCTTTTGGTGTTACCCTTTTACGAATTCATCTTAAGGCGGCTGTATCTTAACGCTCGATGTGGAGTGTCATACCGGTTGATGCTCTTGTCACAATAGCGTTAGCTTTTTCCACAAAGAAACGGGCACATTTGAGTTGCCAATTTCTACGAATTTGGGTTGCTTAGTGCACTCACTTCTGGAGTTGAATCTCCTTATCCATATCCTCCATATCCGTTTTGATTCATTTGTTCATAATTTAGGTTTAAAAAAATTTTAAAAGTAAAGCGCGAATCATTGCTATCTGTTTCGTTTTGATGAATTATTTAGCTGTCATGTTGACGGATCCAGATATAGTCTGAACTGAACTGATCAGATTTCCACATACATGCTCGGTATTTGCTTGGTTGGAGATTTTGATCAATTAAAAAAAATCAAAATGGGGGATATTAGGGCAGACAAAACTAAAGATAACCATTTTGAGTTCAGTTAGTTTAGTTTAGTTATATTTAAGTGCAATTTCGAAGCAACACGAGGCTATTTTGGGAAACATTTCATTATACTGAACAGTGGTCAGATGACGATAACTGGTTTTGAAAAATCCGAATAGAGATTTAGATAAGTTCAATTAATTATAGAAGATTTTTGTGAAATTCATCATTGGTATTAATGTTTGTCAAATTTTATTGCGCAATTTTCGAACATTAGTCTTAATATTTAATTCAAGCATTTTCTTTTGAAATTAACATTTTTTTTTTTGCGCGGTTTTCGAACATTACACTTAATACGCAATTTAAACATTTTCTTTTGAGATTAATATTTTTTTTGTTGGAAAAAAAAAGGAAAAGGATATTTAGCGATTACGTCGCATTATTTCATTATAAATGGATTCTCGGATGTTTGTTTTGGCCTTTTGCTAAAGAAACTATATCTTGAACGCAGTGATATAAAAATATTTCTTTGCTTAAGTTTGATTACTATATGTTAACATTAGTGATAGATTTGTAAATTACGCAAATCTCGGTTTATTACATATTGAATAATGATTTTTTTTTCTTAAATGCTACCCTTTTTTAACTTTTTCGTATACTTAGTATAGAGAAAATAGAGTAATCATCAAAAAATTCGAACTCGAGATTTTAACGAATCTCCATGAGTTCGAAACCTCCCTGAATTCGAAAAACACATTTTGGGAAGATATCTGTCTTCCTGTCTGTGACAATGATAACTCAAAAACGCTTTGAGCTAGAAGATGAAATTTGGCATGCGATCTTTACACCAAATTTGTAGATTTCTATCAAATTTTTAGCAAAATCCATTCAGAGGAAGTCTGTCTGTCCTGCTGTTCGAATGTTATTTAAAAGGAAAACTACAAAACCAAGAGAGTTAAGTAGATCAGATTCAGTACACAGATTTTACATCTATAGTGTAGAGACCTATAACATTTTGAACCAAATCCAATGAGGGGATGACTGTCTGTCGGTCGGTCTCTACTTCCTGAACCATATAAACGCGGTAACTCAAAAACGCAAGTTAAATATATTATATTTAATATGAGATTTTGTAACTACAAGTGTAGTTTTTTTTTCCAATTTTCGTTCCAATCCGTTGGAAAAAAACTCATCTAAATCACAAATTCGATTTTCGAATGTTATTAATCAGGATTAACCGTTTAACTGTTTTGGCCGAGTGCCATACGTGCATCGATTTATCGAATTTTGATAATTGTAAGCAAAAAATAAACTATTCATAACGATTATAATTCAGTATTAAAATTACTTCGAATACATAAATAAGTCAAGTATACAATGGATTTCCATTTGAATCAAAATAAGAAAATATTCCCAAAATAGAAAGTGTCACCTTATTTGATAGTAAAGAAAATAAAACATTTAAGTGGTTAATTGCTAAATAATTTGACAAAGTTGACACAATAGATTTAATAAAAATGCTGAATTCACTCCAAAGGTTAATATTTCGTAACTATTGTACGCCAGTGCCAGCAAGGCGCTCTCTTTACTACAGAATATGCGAGAAAGTTTTGGGGAAACACTCCATTGGTTTAACACTGCTTTTTATTTGATTTGAATAACAGTGGCTCTTCTCTAAGATCTTTTCTTTAAAACAAAACAAAAAGAACCGTCTTTTACAAGTCGAAATTTAGGGGCGTAATATATTAAAAAAAGTAACAATAACATACTCGGTAAAAAAAAAAAAAAAAACGAATAGCAAACCGCATGAATTCAGGATTTTTTAAAACTATTTTTTTCGTGCAAAAGTTTTAAATCCATTTTTTAATGGATTGATACCAGTTTCTAAAGTGTTAAGAAACTAGTATTATCAATTTTATCAAAAAATTATTTACACCGCAAAAAAATATTATATTTTTGTGATTTACATAACATAATACCATCCTTCCTCCTCCCCCGGTGCCTATAACACTAAATTATCTAATCAGATGTATGGCCACAAGATGGAAGAAAAAGAAGGGGGAGGGGTGAAGGAAAGGCAAAGGGGGAAAAAGTAAAAAAGACACGACAAACTACCCGCGGGATCTCCACAGATAACCCCATCGAAGTCACATCCTGGACAGATATATTTAAGGTTTTAACAATGCAATAGTAAAATGAAGAGAAAAAGAATTACCTAGAAACGAATGGTTGAAAACAAAAACCATTTAGAAATAATCAGTATTTAAAATTATCAATTTCAATTAGATTAATTAATTTCTTCCAGATACGTTAATTAAAATTACTCATTTATTTCTAGATCATGTTTCCATCTGGGAATATGCAAGTGAAATTTGAAAGTCTGGATACCATCTATTGATTATTGAAAGCAATTAAAAGCTAAATGGTGGCAACGGTCGGAATGGTAAGACCGGATTAAGCTCTCTAGGGACCCTTAGACGCTGCAAGTCTCGGGTTTCCATTTCCCCCTTCCAAACATTCGAAACCATATTTTTTTACCTCTACATAAGTGGCTTTATTTAGCAAATTTTGATGTACTGAAATAACAAAATATTAAATTGCAGATTACTTTGAAGAGACCTGGTATCTGTATTTCAGGGATTAATAATAAAAAAAATCAATAAAAGGACTAAACATTCTAATGCCTTATTCATGTTATTTAATTATAGGATTGAGCATTTTTTAAAAGAATTATAAAGTGAGGCAATATAAAATTTACAAAAGGTAATTAGTTAGGAATATTGTTCCAAAATTTAAACGATTCTAGATATTAATTTTACTGAGCGAATAAACAGCTTTGTAAAGCCCCTGAAAGTTCAAAATAGAATTATTTTGTTAACACTGCAAAAAATTTCGAGGTTTAGCATTCCTCTAAAGCTGATGGGTCATTAGGCAGTTACTTGGTTATTTTGATTGTTTAATAATCCGGCCTTTCGGAATTGGAATACTTTATTGATTGATTGTGCAACGTATAATCCTTTTAAATAAGATGGATCTATACGTTTGTTAACACATTTATTGGATTTTGTTAGTTAGATTAATGGACCTTTTAGAAGCTGCTTGAGGGCTTATTAGAAAAAAGATTTTATAACTGAGGTCGAATGACGAGTACAAGACGTTTGAGACATATCTAGTGCTCACTAGGTCCATACATAAAATGGAAATTTGGTAAAATCTGGTTCCAAACCATGCTGCTTCTATCTTGAGGCCAAATTTATACAACTCTCCCCCCCCCCCCCTCTCTCTATATATATATATATATATATATACACATGTGTGTGTGTGTGTGTGTTCATAAAAATCTCGAGTTCGTAAATGAACCATCCAGCTCAAAGAGAGTGGAAATGATGAGTGTGAGGACTAAAATTTTGATTTCGCTATAACTTTCCTAATATTGAAGACAAAAAAAAAATCCAATTAGCCAAATCAACGCATCATTCAGACGAATTACATTTTAATTTAAAGTGTTTCGATAATTACAATATCTTAGAAGTTACGGGCTGAAAAGTGATTTTCAAGTCCTAATTTTGACTGTTTCAACCGTCAAGAATTTATGTTGCCAGAGAGTAACTGAGATGTAAAGGAATCTACCTTTGCATTTACAGCTTGTCAGTTTTCTTCCAGCTTGTCTTTCTTTTTTTTTCTGGAAGATCTAGATCACCCTCTAGATGCGAGTTCAGACATCTTTTCTTTCTTTTTAACACTTGATTTTTTCAATACAACATACTGAGTTTAAAAAAAAGTGCAAGGAGTTGAGATATATTTTTATCTCTTTTACCCATGATTTCTTTCGTATATTGCAGTATTGCATTGAAGTTTGAATAAAAAGAAACCGAATCAAGTGCTTTTCTCGTCATCTGATTAAGATTCAAACTTATAATGCCAATCTATTATCAAATAATTTCAATGTGAATTTAAAATAGGTCGTTAATCTAACTAAACTAAGGCAAACTGAGGGGATATTACCCTTTGCACTCCAAATACAAGCTATGTAAATGTCTAATACTCTAAGGAGAAAAAAAAAAAAAAAAAAAAAACACGCGTCTCGCGCTGAAAGTAAATCTTGATAATAGATCACATTCTTTCACTTCTGTCTTCGCCTTACTTTTCCATTAAATTTTTGTCACGTTTCAAATCGACTTAGAAAAAAAGAAGGGCATCATATTGCATAGTACAAAATCCGACACAAGATAGCTGTCGAAAACTCTGAAGTGCTTTAGAATAAAGTTTCAGATCCTTTGTCGTTTGTAGTCAAAAACTAGTGTTTCTATTACCTTAAATAGCTGGGAACGAATAGTGTTTCATTTACAGAAACAAATAAAGTGTGTAATGAATTTGATCACAAAGCTGATTCGTAAATCAAACTGAAAAGAAGCAGCTGTTGTCGAAGAATCGGTAAGGTTCGGATTTCAACAGGTTATTGACCCGAAGCCGACCAAGTAGAGTTCACGTTTTGTAGTTTCGATTTCTTCAGAGACTTTTAGACAATTTCGCCTACCACTTTTTCTAATGATCATTTTAAGTAGAATAATATATATGAAGTATTCAAAGTAAATCTTTTATTCAATATCCATAAAAAAACGTTTATTTTTATTGTATCTTGAGACGCAAAAGAAAATCTAATGAAACTTGGAGGTTTAAGCAAATTTTCAACTATTCATTTCTGTTTTTTTTTTTTTTTTTTTTTCTGTAGTAATGAAAGAAGTTATTTGAAATGCTGAAGATCAAACCTGGCACAATAAGATCCTTTAGAGCAAAAAAATATTTTCATTTTATATTGATTTGTAAACAAATGGCGCTTAAAGTATTAACACTTTGCACTCGGATGGTGGCTCTTACAATTCAAGATGGTGCACCATTTTGAAGTTTTATTTATTTAGTTTTGATTGTTAAAAATACCTGCAGAGTAGTAAGAAGATGCAAATTAATTAAACTGAAGAATTCGACTTAAAAGAATTATATATATTTATTTTTCGGAGCAATAAACAAGTCTTTGTATTAGGTGAATTATGCACCGAATTTCTTTTACGAGTGCAAAGGGTTAAATTAATATTTCCTTATAAAAATCGCGTATATGGGGAAATAACCGCCTCCGTCAGTATTTTGTACAGAAAAGATATAATTTGTAATCTATGTAATACATATTTCTTTCAGAAAAAAAAACATCCATGTAAAATAATTTTGAAGACACGTGAATCATGCACAAGGCTTAACCCTTTGAACTCGAAAAAGTAATTCGATGCATAATTATTCACCCAACATAAGGGCTTGCTTATTGTTCAGAAAAATAAATATACAGGGTGTTTATTTAGTCCCGGACCCATTTTGATGTTTAATAACTCATAAAATAATGAAGATATAAACAAACTTATGGCATTTATTGATGGAATAACTCATATATTTTCCTTTTCAGGTTTGAATAATTTTACTTTTGTAAATATCGTCTGCGAGTGTGGTTAATTTTAGATAATTTCATTTTCCAGTCTAAATATCTGTACTTTTCTAAATATCGTCTACTTATTGCATTTTTCTCTCTTTTGTTTTTGGCAACTATTAAAATGTTATGTTTACTTTTGATGCGTCTGTTCTATGTAGTACTTTTGTATGTGATGTTTTATTCGAGCGGATATGAAGGAGAATGCATACACCACAAATGAAAGCACAGATTTTATGGTGGTTCATAGAAACGAAATCAATACTGCAAGCACAGAGAAATTTCAGAAGAATTTACCAAAAAGATCCTCCATCCAAAGACAGCATCTTGCGGTGGAAAAAGAATTTTCTAGAAAATGGAAGTATCGCAGATAAGAAACATTCCGGACGTCCTTGCAGAAGTGATTTTGATGTTGAGCGTGTCAGAGAGACATTTTTACACAATCCTAGAATATATGTGAGATCAGCGGCAACAGAACTGGATATGCGAATTTCGACGGTGTACATGGTTATTAAGAAAAAATTAAGACTGCGTGCATACAAAGTTCAAATTGTTCAAGTTTTGGAACCGAACGATATGCCTAGGAGAATGGCCTTTGCAACAGATATGCTAAGGAGGATAGAAGATGCTGCTGATTTTCTGAAGCGCATAATGTTCTTCGATGAAGCATCCTTTCATGTTTCTGGCATTGTTAATCGCCATAATGTGCGCATATGGGGATCTGAAACCCCCCATGAATACCGTGAGGCACAAAGGGATTCCCCAAAGGTTAATGTGTGGTGCGGACTAATGCGCGACCGAGTCATTGGGCCTTTCTTTTTTACAGAAAAGACGGCCTCATCAGTCGTATACTTAGACATGTTGGAAAACTTCGTATTTCCACAACTAGAAGAGCTTCAGCCACAAGTCTTTTTGCAACAAGATGGTGCGCCACCTCACTGGGGTACCATCGTTCGTACTTCTTTGAATGGCCATTTTCCAGGAAGATGGATTGGGCGAGGAGATCCAATTCCTTGGCCACCCAGATCACCTGACATAACGCCGCTGGACTTTTTCCTTTGGGGGTTTGTAAAAGACAACGTTTTCAGGAGGAGAGTCTCGAACATTGATGACCTAAAAGCCAGAATTACAACCGCAATAGGCTCTGTGGATGCCGACATGCTTGCCGCTACCTGGCGTGAAATTGACTATCGACTTGATATTCTCCGTGCGACCAAGGGGGCACACGTGGAAATTCATTGACAAGGGTCATGAAACTTTTTGAGTCTATTTAACCATTTATGTTATTAATTTTAATCTATCTTTATTATTTTATGAGTTATTAAACATCAAATTGGGTCCGGGACTAAATAAACACCCTGTATATATAATTGTTTTAAGTTGAATTTCCCTGAAAAATTAATCTACATCTTTTTACCATTCTGTAGGTATTTTTAAAAATTAAAATTAAATAAATGAATAAATAAAATGTCAAAATAAACCACCGTCTTGAATGGTGACTAAAGGAACCCATCCGAGTGCAAAGGATTAGTTTATTGCATTTAATAGCGCGTGTCTCATTGATAGCTTTCTGGAATAAGAACATAAAGAAAAAAATTCTACTCAATTAAAAAAAATCTTTTTTTAATAAACTACGGCGTAAATTTAAAACTCGACTTAAAGCCATTATTCATTTATATTTTCACATAGGCAGATTTTATTGTGTAGTGAAGATACAATATTAAACTTATATATAAAACTTTGAATCAATTTAAAACTTCAAAGATTATTAAACAACATGAGAAATTTTGCCCTATTTTATTCAAGGGCCAATCAAAAAGTTAGTTGCACTGCTTAAAAAAATAAAACAAGATCGAAATTTTACAATAGCTTTATTTGTATTCCAAATAAAAAATTTACATTTACTAAGTAATTATCTGTGTTATTTAAACATTTATCGAGATAGGCCGCAAGTGTTTCAATGGCTTCTTCAAAAAAAAATCCTATGCAACATCATTCAGACATGACACTGCATTTTCACTATATATTTTATGCAACTACCGGTAATTTTCAATGCAGTTACATATATTGGTCCACAAAAAACAAATCTTACATGCCTTTTCATTCTCGGATTTGAAAATTTTCCGCGCCTTTGCGCATGCGTTAGGAAGCGTTTATTTCCTGAAAAAAGGGTGAAAGGAAAGATGAAAGGAGGAGATGTATGCATTAACAATATGGGGAACTTTGATTATCCCCGGGATCAGTAAGCATAATAATCGCTCATCTCTCTACGTATCATCCCTTAGGGAAGTACAATCGTCGAAAAGTTTTAGTATCATATATTGGCATGAAAAACACAATTGTCTAAACATAAACATCAGACGAACTAAAATTAATGTGTGAAAGTCGCTACGTCACACGATATCGATAAATGTCAAAAGTGTTGTCATAAAATTTCAGCAAAATAGCCTTTCAACGAAAAATTTACGAAGGAATGCAGCTAATTTTTTCTTTAAAGGTGTAAATGAGTAGGAAAAAAACTGGTTGAACGAAGCAAACATTTTTCGCGATGACAAATCAATCAAAGCACAGTTTTGTAAAAAATACATATGCAAATTTTATGTTACAATGTACTAAAATCAATCGTTTTATATAAAGATATGTTTCTTTTATGATATATTTTAACTTTAGATATCATCAAAAAGAATTGCAAATAGAAAAGAAAAGTTCTAATAAAATCGTGGTGCATTTTAACCCGTTATCCTCCAGTACTGAAGATCAAACTCGTACGAAACATGCATTCATTCCAGAATTAGATTTACAATTTGGAAAGTAGAATTGAGGGTTGAATTTGGAAGAATCTGATTTCATATAAAAAAAATAAGGGTAATCACAATTTTCTATCAGAAAAATTTAGAGCAATAGCAGGATTTTCTAAACGATAGTTTCACCCGCATACTGGTTCAATTGCATTTGGGGTCTAAGAAATATTAGCAAAGTTGACATTTTAAAATATTAATAAGCAAAGATAATACAGAATACAATCTCAATTATATATATTAATTTTAGCAGATACGTGGCCGAAGAGAAGAAACTCAGCAATATGTCAGTCTACATCGCGACACAGGAACAGAAGAGACACATTTTTCCCTCCAGTGATTTTAAACATGTCGATTCAAGAAAGTATTGAAAGTCGGAGGTATCTTTAAAAGAATGTTGTACGCATTATTTATTTTTATCCTTTCACTCGTAGCGTGAGAAATAGCTGAGACTAAATGTTTTCTAGAGCGCGCGTAGAATTAATTAAATAAATATGGAAATTAGATCAGGAAATAAGAAAACATTTTAGAATGCAGACTAAATTAAGATAAAATTAAGGAAATTAATTTGGATTTAAATTAGATTAAGAGATATCATTACATTATATATATGTATGCAATGCTTGTGAACTAAAGAGAAATACTGCTAAGATGCAATCTTATAATTCACATATATATCTTCTTCATAACATTATAATTTCTCGCCAAATTATCTAGAATAATTGATACGAATTTTGTCTATTCTCAAATTTTTAACATTAATATCCATTTTGGAATTTCAATAATTATTGAAAGTTTGGTTTGCGCGACTATTAAGACAGATTAACCCTTTGCACTCGGATGATTCCTCTCAGGTATCATTGAAGACGGTGCATCATTTTGATGCTTTATTTATTTATTTTTAAAATTTTGATTGTTAAATATATATAGAGAGAGTGGTAAGAAAATGTCGATTAGTATTTCGGGAATATTCAACTGAAAACAATTATATATATATTTATTTTTCGTAGCAATAAACCAGTCCTTATATTAGATGAATATTTATGCATCGAATTACTTTTACGAGTGCAAGGAGTTAAACCAGTACTAAGTTCAAAAGAATCATTGACGAATCAAAGATCAGATTTAACATCAAAAATTTAAAGAAAATAGGTTTAAATAAAGAATTGTATAGGCTCTAAGATATTTGCCGTGTAGAAATAATTAAGTTTTAAGCAAAGAGAGATTGAACAGAATTAAATTTAACCGTTACAGAAATGCAAGAAACTGAAAAGAGTTAAATGACAGCTTAAAATATCAAAAGGAATTTTATTCATAAAAAGTGAGCTGTTTTATATTCTTTTAGAACTTGCAGAAAATTAATTCGCAATTGAAACAGATTCAAGAAGATAATAACCAATTTACTTTTTGGAAATACAGAAGAACGTAAATTACTTCTTTTTGAACATTTTTTTTATTTAATTCACCTTGTTTAATATCAATAAGATGGAATTCTGTAATCGATTTTTATGTCACCGATATGCTCACGGCTTCAAATTTGGACAATTTTTGTTTATTTTAAAATGGAATTGGATTATTTTAATATTTTAGAACTCATTTATCAATCACTCAATTAATTTAATTAAATTTTGATTCCATATCCATGTGGCGTCACCTGGTAGGGAATTTGGGAAAAAAAATTGAAAAGAAAATTTCAAAATATATCATGATAATGTGTTAAATATATCATAATGATAAATTACAGACTAACAGTTTGAAAATAATTAAAGTAAAAAATGTCTGTTTTTTATAGTATGCTAATAAAAGGCTGTTTTAAAAAATTATTTTTATTAATTTTATTCGTTTACAGAGTAGTTGAAATTTAACTCATCAGTAAGGATTAAAGGTAAATTATTAAATTCAATATTATGCTAATCCCTTTTAGTATCTCGAGTTTAAATAGCGCAAATACAAATTGGCTTATTTTTAATATATAAAGCTTTAGGAATAATTCTAATTTTTATAAGTTGTTAAAATCAACTTTTGAAACAGTGTAGGTTTCATTCATAGAGTCATTGAAATTCATTTCTTTCATTTGTCATTCATTGAGATTAGGATGACAATATAGGTGAAGTACCCTTTCTATTTCGAATTTTAACCATTTAACCGCGTCATTTAATTAGATAGTAGATGAAGCAAAACAATTAAGGCATTAATAACAATTGACACATATCCTCAAGGAAAAACAGATCTGAATTTTTTTTTATTGAAATTCGAGAATATCCACAACAACAGGCGAATTATGTAAATCGGAATTTGAGACCCTTTCCCATGTATACCAAACATTCTTGTGAAATAAACAACACCATTTTTCAGATTTAAATCCGATGGAATCGTAAACCGAAGAAAAACACATATTTGCAATGGATTGCTTTGGTTGTAGAGCATGAATTTCGAATATATTTTAAAGTTTTGCTGTCGGAACTGTAATCTCAGTTGAAATGAAAGACACTTGCATTGGTAGTAGTTGTTTACAACAGCTGGATTTACCAGCTATATGTGTTGAGAATTGCTTCATCCTGCAAAGGGCCCATTTTGGCACGTAAAAAAAATCGATATCTATCTAGTGGCAGATTTAGGTATTTTGCAACCCCAGGAATGCACTCACTATAAGAGGCCTCCCCCTTTTTATAACTGATCGATTTTATTTCACTTTTGAGTATATTTTTAACTTATCCACATGTATGAGATTTATTTTAATAATTTCGTCAACATATTATATATATATATATATATATATATATATATAATTTACTTATTTTTAATATGTATATAATGGAAGAAAAATTGCTTAACTATTAAAGTATTTGAAAATTTAACCATAACTATTTGTTATAGATTTTTTGCCTAATTAGAGGATTTAATTATTATAACAAATTATTAGGAAATAATAAAGTTCAAACAAATATATTTAATATTATAATATATAATGTAATAAAATAGATATTATATAATTTATTTACTTATATTTTAATATGTGTATAATGGACAAATTACTTAATTATCAAAGTATTTGAAAATTTAACTATAAATTATTGCTAAATTTTTCCTTGCCTAATAAGATGTTTTAACTATTATGACAGATTATAAGAAAATAATAAAGTTCAGACAAATATATAAATGAAAATATCATTTTGCAGAATCTTTCAAGGGGAATATAGCATAATCTGTTAAATGACTGTTATTAATATTCTAACATATTATAAATAAGTAACTATTAGTAATTATTCCCATGCAGTTTTTTTTATTTAATAGTAATCTTAATAATCCAATATAAAAACACGATTTAATCATAAAATTTTATAATTCATTGTATTTACATTTCTTATAAATATATTTATTTGGCAACTAGGCTTGTAACATTTTTTTAAATCGACTTGACTGTAGCCTTCTCTCCCCCCTCCCTAGCTTAGTGGCCCTTGGCAACCTAGTAGATTTAGTTTAATTACATTAACGTACCGTTTTAAAGCAACACTATGGATAGATTGAGACGGACCTCGCAATTTTGAACCTCGATCACATGACAAGGACGACACCTGAGCTGGCATCCCCCTCTCAAAACTTCTACATCACACCAGAGGGTAGTCTAGTAGGAAATCCGCCATTACTCTTTTAGGCGTGCATTGCAGCGAGTGATAAATAATTTCAGGGGAGTGAGTAAATAAATTTAAGAAAACAAGCCATATTGCAAAAAAAAAAGAGTTAAAAAAATACACCCCACAAAATGTTGCAGGCCCGCAATAGCTCCATTCAGCTAATTGGACATTCTACACCATTATACGAATGTATACTTTCACATATTATAAGAATTCACCACAAAATACAAGTAGTGCACCTTAATTTCATTCATGTAGCTGAATAAATTTGTTTCTTTGATATTTTTAACCTCGACACCTTGGCTGTTGCGGTCTGTAAGAACTGCGTCTTCTCCAGCGGTGTAGTGAGGGCATATGGCGCTTGGGGCATAATTTGAGTTTTTCGCTCCCAGTCTTCAGTGGTTTACCAAATGTAATTGGCTCCCTGGTATTATTTTGTCTTATTTTCATAGGTTTATACTTCAACAAGTGACATAAACGCAGTGATATTTTGTGCTCATGGCACAAAATTGCCAGGAGTATATATAACCTCTTCCACCTAATCGCTACGCCACTTTTTTTGGTAAAACTATCTTTAAATGGTGATTATGGAAAGTTGAGATTGTGTTTAACATATTGTCGTTTAACATCCTCGTCCATTTTTAACAAATAATTCATTGTTATCAACTTCCTATAAAATTTAGGTTTAGTTCAGTTTACTTTGGTTATACTAATGTCCCGTTTTAAAGCACTACTGGTGCTATTTTAGGACTGACCTCGTAATTTTTAACCGCGGTCAGATGACGAGGATGATACCTGAGCTGGCACCCCTCTCCAAACTTTCACACCACACCAGCGGGATATAAAATTTAGAAATGGAAATAAATGATGTTAATTGTTAAGTGATGATATACCAGCTGATTCCGCAGTGTGCGCTGTGGCACCATGGCACGTATTTTACTTTTATATGCTACATATTTACATAATGAAATTATTAAAACACAACTTATTACATAAGTTGTGGTTTAAATAAATATATAAGAATTGTTATTTGGTGTCATAATATTAAAATTAAAAAAAAAGGAATCCTTGTGGAGTAGGAAATAAGAGATATATTCAGTTTAACTCCACGATAAGAGAAAATAGTGATATCAATTATCGATAATTAATTCGGCTTATCTATTCCACTGATTAATAAATTAATTAACTTATTTAATGAATTTTTATTTGACATAAAATGTTTTTGATTTATCTTGATCTACTCTAAAAAAACTCCAACAAGCATATTTTGCAAAATATTCTTGTTGGAGTTTTACATCGGTAGCCTTGAAAAAATTCGATTTGAGCACTAAGAATCGGGAAAGCCTGGGAACCACTGGGATGTCTGTCCTGTAGAGTGAAGATAAAGGATACTTTTTGGAACAAAACTAGCAGTGATATCCTCATTTTTTATTGTGTTGATAATTTATTATTTATATAGTGAACTTTATTATTTTTACTCTGCGCTTGTGTTAAAATTGGTATGAAATGAAACGATGTTGAATTTGCAGTCTTTATACCTTCTGTCGTGCCCAGAAATTAAAACAAGTCGATGATTATTTATGGATAAGAGGATCGTTCTGATGTATTTTCGTCAAACGATTATATCATTCAAAATTCTCATTCAGCAATATTTTTATTTGTTGGTAATATTAATGACTACTATGCTTTATTCTTGTTATAAAAATAATTAAATAACTTTCTCTTGTAATTGAGCTGAGAAGCCAAATAATCTGCATTTTATTTAAATCGAAATAATTTAATAATAGATGATGATTAAAACATGTTTGGCAGATTTATACATCTTTTAGAAATTTCCAAAAATGTCTGTCTGGATGAATTATATAGCCATTGCCTTTTATTCAGCCATTCGTTCTATATGTAAATTTCATCCTCACGATGAATTATATAGTCATAGCATTTTATTCAGCCATTCGTTCAATATGTAAATTTCATTCTCACAATGAATTATATAGTCATTACATTTTACGCAGCCCTTCTTCAATAAGCAAATTTCACTATCCCTCCCCCCTCCCCCCCTGAAATTTATGCGTAATTTTAGTTGTTTACTGTCTTTGTATTTTATATCTCTACAGTTCGAAAATTCGAGGTCCATCCAAAAATAGTAATCGTGTTGTTTTCAAATAGGATTTTAACAGAACTAAACTGAATTCTTTAACTATATTCAAATTGGGTTAATTAATTTTAATTGTTTACTAGTTCACTATTTTTAATTCTTCGAGGTAATCATTTCTAAAAGTTCCTCCATTTGCAATTGACGATTATTCGAAATTAATTTGCACTGCAAGAATTTAGTTATCATTGTCATTGAGATACTCGGTTTGTAAAAAACTTACCTACAATTTGCAAATAAATAATAAACATTAATATTACTTATTCAATATGCATTACATTATTTTAATATAATTTTTCAGCAATAAACTAAATCAAATAAAAACTTACATTTTAATAATCATATTTAAAACTTACCGAAGATTATTTCAAGAAACCTCTTTTGTATATTAGCGGCATTGGAATTCGAAATACATAATTGGTAGCTAGTATATTCTAAATTTTTACATTATTTTGATGGGAAAATTCAGCTATATTTCGGGCCACAGAGGAATACAAATGGTAGATTTGTTTTTCTTCCTTTATTTCCTTTTAAACTTGCATTGCTAAAGTATCGTTACTCTAACAATTGTTTCAACCAACCTATCTTTTAAGAAGACTAGAGTTGAATCCATTCCGAAACGTATCATTTACCCGGTAAAACAATTTCCATTTCTTGTGCGAGGAAAGGCTTTCCGCTCGGGGAATCATTCCACGTCCAATAGTTATTTAAGCATTCATTTGGGAGCGTTACCATAATCCTCGGGCCCTGTTCTTTCGCAGGGCCTTCAACTCGGATCGGCGTCAGCTCTGGCCCTGTAGTCACAAGGTTACCAGAAGACTGAAAAATCGCTCTTTCATTGAATCTGCAGATGGGTGAAACGATAAGGTGGCCGGCGTGTATGGCTTCACAACTGAACAGGAGTTTGAACTGCATTTCAGATGACTTGTTTGTGTATGCAGTTTTTGTTTACTAATATGGACGGCGTTTTTATTTTTCCAGATACCATTTATTTACAGCAGATGTCCCGATTGATTTATTACTCTTTTGATATTTTAAAAATAGACGGCAGTTTATCAACAATGGAAGCTTTTAACTCTGTGTATTTAGCATTGTCAGTCAATTGACATAAATTACTTCCCATTTTTCTTACTCTTGATGAATTTAACTAGATATGATCTTTGCAAAAAAAAGTATTTTAACATTGGAACTACCAAGACCGTCATTTTGACGGTTTTCAAATTTCATGCTTAATAATTTTGATATGATTTATATATTGCTCTAGAATTTTATGATAACTTTTAATGAAATATAAGAATAGTTACACGTTCCTATTCAATTTCCACTCAGCCATTTTAATTTCCATAATCAGTATGACTTATACCTATTTATAAAAAGACCCGTAAAAATGACGGTTTTAGCAATTTCAAAGTTTATAATATTTTATGGATCATCTATACAATAATGGTCATCCAAATGTATTTACATTCATTTATAAATCGCTTTCACACATTTCCTAGAAAAATTTGAAATAGATTTTTCATATGAAATTATATTGACTGACACAAAGTGTGTGGCAGCCGTTATATTTTATTCCAATTATGATAGAACTAAAAGTTCTGACTGGATACCCTATAAATGCAAATACAGTTTTTCTTGTTTTTTTATTAATAATTAATGAATTATTATATTAGATGTTGTTTTGGTTAAATTATATTCATTTATTTACATAAACTAAGCCAAAAGTTGCAACGAAAGCCATGATGATCAAAAACTCGTGGTGGGTGCGGTATCAGCGGTAGTTCTAGTGTTAAAGGGCGGCAGTCTTTTTGCTCTTAATATTATAATTGAATATTGCAACTTCTTTTCCAATTTGACAAAGCCACTTATGAAAATATATAATCAGTGTTATACAAAATGTCGTATGTCAAAATTACCAAAACATTTTATTGATACAAAACACAAGCATAGGTTGACTATATCTACTTTTAAATTGATGCATGTGGAATGTGATTATTGCACGTTGACAAAAAATGCCATATATTAAGAAATTTGTATGTGTTTGAACTATTATTTTTTGCTGCGTGTGGTTCTGACATACGACATTTTGATAAAACAGAGACGAGGCAGTAATAGTCATATTTTAGATCTCGGTGATTATTAGTCTTTTCATAAAACATGAAAATTCATATGACAATTTCGATGCATATAGAATCCTTGTTCATTTCTTTTATACGCTTTTTTTCTCTTAAAATCTTCTTTTGTTTGAAAAAAAGTATTCACGATTTCGTCTACAAAATTGAAACATAAACCAGAAAATTAATTTGTTACTCATAATTAAAAGGGGGTTTTTGAGAAAAATACAGTGAAATATTTAAATCCAAGAATTGTTTCTAAATTACCTTTGCTTTCAAATATTGAAGCGTCCGAAAGATTAAAGACCCTGAAAGAAATAGAAAACAATATTTTTCTATGCAAGGAATGATTCACATTTTTGGTAGATTCCTACAGGAAGATTACCTATTGCAATGGCTCTCATGATAAGACTTGGGGAAAATTTCATCAGTTCTTCACCGATCATGGTCCCTAGAACCAGAATCACCCTTCTTTCAAAAGTCTCTCTCTCTCTCTATATATATATATATATATACTTATAACGCTTTGTCCATGTTATCTTATAAGCATGATGACTAGAGAAATTTTGTTTGGATTTTAACTGGCTTGGAATATGGTATTAGAAATGTGAAAATCTCGGACGAATTCGTAAAGGCTCAATCTAGTTCATAGGGGTTGAAATGGTGGTGGTGGGTTGAAATTTTCATTTCATAATAACTTTCTTAATATTGAAGACAGAAAAATAAATTCAATCAACCAAATTAGCGCCTCATTAAGGCGAACAACTTTTGAATTTAGAATTTTTCGATAGCTGCTATATCTTAGAAGTTAGGGGGGCTGGAAAGTGATTTTCAAGCCCTAATATTGGCTGTCTCTAACATCAACAATTTATGTTGACAAATAATAACTCAGATATAAAGGAATCTACCTACATTTGCATTCCAGCTTGCCGAGAGGAATTTTTTTAAAGATATCCTATGCTGTGCTGTGTAATTTATGTGAGAGTTAATATAATATCATTTCATTTTGAAAACTTCGTTAGCAAAGTGCATGTTACAGTCATTATGCAGAACTTTTAGAGATAATGCTTAAACGTATGTTTCTGTTGTGTATCATTATACTTTTAATGTAGCTCATTTTCGACTATATTAAATTAGCTCAACTTGGTGGATTATAGCTTATTCATACGCTATACATTTCAAAAGCAGATAAAATTTTCTTTTTTCAAAAATTGATAACTGATATTTCACTAACTATGATGAGATTAGCGCGCGCATTCAGTGTGAGAACCGAGATTAAATTATTCACACAGAAAAGAGGTCAATTCGCCTGAAGTCATGCACGTGATAAGCGTTATGTTGTGGTGTAATATAACGTCGATTTTAGTCTTGCAAGATATCTAATGAATTTCAAAATTCAATTTGAGCCACATACCTGATGTATAGTGTCATTTGATAGTTATATGGACAATACATAGAATTTATTAAAAATTTTTCAGAAAATAGGAATTTCAAGATTGATATGGCAAGTGGTTATGCGAATATTGCAAAGGGACTTTTTTTAAAGCTAATTATTAAGTACCATATAAGGCCTGATTTTTAATATTCTAAATTTCTAATTATAACATAGAACATATTTAAAATAATCCTAGTACTGCTTTTCACACAAAAAAAATTAGTATAATGAAATTGTGAATTTTGATTCATATGCAATCGACGAAACTAATTATTTTTACTTGTTTAATTTTGGTATAACCAAAGTAAATATGCAAAGTAAAATTTTCTACTTTTTCTGTAGCTGATTTTATGCTTTATCGCTAATTATTCTATTTAAGCAGTGACTATTCATTATAATACTCAAAATAAATATTGAAATGGCAATATTGAGTTCTTAAATAGATGCTATAATAACTCGAATGTGACATCTGTCATTAGAATTGCATTTCTGATGACAGACAGTAATTCTGATGGCATCAGAATTGCTCGTATGACATCAGAATTCTAATACAAGATTCAATTCTGAAAGCCTTTGGAAATAACCTTATTAAAAAAGAATGTTAAATGTTTTCTTTCAAAATTTTGAGATTTCGGTTAATAAGACAGTCTGCTGAGAAATGATTATATTAACTCTGAATAAATAAAGAATATTCACCTGTAGGTATAAATTCTAGCATTTTCGACGCTATTTTCTTCAAGAAATGTAAAAATTTTTAAGATATCAGAAAAAAAATGAGATACTTCAATCAGCTGAATTAAATTATCATTGTCATGTCAAAATGTCGTATGCCAGATTTATTTACGCATTTTTCTCTGTAAAATACTTTGTATAAGTTAGTGACATTTGTTCAGAAATTATTATAAATAAAACTTGATTTTTTATGAGATCACTAAATACCATTTGTCGTAAGCAATTCCAGCTCTAGCACCAATATTTTTTATGTTTTCCTTAGTGTTGTTGATATACAACAATTTGAAGGGAGACGATAAACTGTTTTTAGCAATAATCATGATTTTATATATCCTAAAGACATGGATTAGGTTACTTTATTTGCACCTTATTTTTTTATTAAAATAAAATTCAAAGGTAATTTTTATATTAATTTCTTGCTTTCCTACTTCTGCTATTAATTTTGGATGAAGTTAAAGTATTACGAAATTATTTATTTGTATAAATATTTTTATATAAGTTTCGCACCATTCAAGTAAATACCCTAAGTTATTATTCTACAAAAATTGATTATTTGATGAATAATTAGTTTACTTTTGATTCTTGAAAACACACACACACACACGATATTTTAAAATCTAATTTAAACTTATTTAATTTCCAAAGTTTATCTTAATTTTGCCTATATTAAATTCATTCTCAAATGTGCTCTTATTTCGTGATCCCATTCCACTTTTTTTATTTAATTAATTCAATTGAAGCTTTGTAAAAATGCTTAGGTCGGCGGTTCTCACACTCCGAATGAAGGGATAAAAAACTGTCAACCTAAGCACATTCTTCTAAAAGATACCTAAATTCCTCTACCTAAATCGACACGGGCAAAGAAATCTCTATCAGAATCTTATAGTATATAAGCACTGGGAAAAATATTTTCTCTCTCTTGCCCTTTTTCGCACTGAGCCGCACTGTGAGATGACGGATTTTTTCCGGCACCTCTTGTCGATAAATTATGCGTCCCGGGAAGAAATAAAACGAAGTTAAAAATTCAAAGTGTCTTTTTTGTCTTCGGCCGCGATTGTGCTTTAAAAATTATGTTTATATACATATATAGGGTTAAAATAACGATTTCAAAAATAAAAACAAAGTTTATAAAAATTAAGGCATAAATTTCAAAAACTATACAGATCACGTTAACCTAATAGAACTATAAATAAACAAAATAATGCTGCAGAATTTTGTACATATGACTATTCACTTATGAAAAACAATTACTTTTTTTCAACCAATCCTAATTCCCGATAACAATATATGAAGAGCGAAAGTGACATCTTTTAAAAGAAGAGTTTTATTTAAACTGATCCCCCACCCCCCTACGGAAAGCGCTGCGAGTTACCGACTTGCTTCAGAAAACTCTCTATGTCACACAACCTGTCATTCGAGAAGAGATGGATCCTGTTTTCATTTTTTATGTTTCGCTCTTAGAAGAAGAAAAGTTCGTTATGCTGGTCGTGGAAATGCTTCGACATTTTCAAAAAAGTTGCAAAAACCGAATAAACAAAACCGAAAAAAAGCATAAAAGGAAGAAGCCACTGATGGCAGTAGGAGGTCAAAACTCGGCCTCAGTTATCTGTTACTACTTATTATATAAAGGAAGTTACAACGTTTTTGTACTCGCCTTGTTGTGGACAAAGGTTATTGACCCACTGAACTCGATTTATTGGTTCGCGTAAACTAGAGATGGATCAGTCAAAATCTAAATTATTCGGGAAATGTTATGACAAATATGAGATACTTGAGACATGCCTACGCATTTCGTGGAAACCTGTTGAAAATTTTCGGCTTCGGAGTTTTTTAGCTGTATCTATAGACTGATCAATCAAAATTTAAACTGTTTCGGAAATGTGGTGAAAGATATGAGATATTAGAGACATGTATGCGCGCTTTTCATGAAGCTTTTGAAAATTTTCACTCATTTCGGAATTTGAAAAATTTCTTATTCGGGAATTTCAGCTTGAAGTAGAGCTGGATCAATCAAAATATTAATTGTTCGTGACAAATATGAGATATTCGAGACACGCGTACGCGTTTCTCTGAAACTTGTTGAAAATTTTTAGCACGTTTTTCAATCTCGAAAAATCTCGATATGGAACTTTCTGATAGAAGTACTAAATTAGAGATGGTAGTATTAAAGATAGCTGTATCTAAATTAGAGATGGATCACTCAAAATTTAAATTGTTCCGGAAAGATATTCGAGATATATATGAGCGCTTTTTGGAAAGATTTTGAAACATTTTTACTCATTTCTCAATTTGAAAAATTTCTGTTTCGGAAATTTCCGTTTGAAGAAGAGCTAGATCAATTAAAATATAAACTTTCCGTGAAATATTATGACAAATATGAGATATTCGAGGCATACCTATGCGTTTCTCTGAAACCTATAGAAATTTTTTTAGCTCGTTTTTCAATTCGAAAAGCTTTGGATTCGGAACTGTTCGGTTGAAACAGAACTGTATTTGAATTACAAATAAATCACAAAAAATTTAAATTGTTCCAGAAAGATATTAGAGACATGTATATGCGTTTTAATTTAGCCACTGATTTTTTTGATAAGTTTTTAATTTGAAAACTTTCAGATTTGAAGCTTTTTGCTTAAAGTAGAGTTGGAGCAATCAAAATATAAATTGCTCGTAAAATGTTGTGATAAATAGAGTTGTATTTAAATTAGAGACAGATCAGTCAAAATTTAAATTGTTCTTGAAATGTTATGACAAATAGGAGATATTTGAATTATGCGTATGTATTTCTCCGAAATCTTACGAAAAATTTTTGCTGATTTTCAATCCGAAAAATTTCGGATTCGGAGTTATTTTTGTTGAAGTACAGCTGCAATAAAACTAGATATGGACCAGTCAAAATCTAAATTGCTCGTAAAATGTGGAAAATATGAGAGTTTTGAGACATACATACTTGTTTTTCAGAAACAGTTTGAGAATTTTTCAACCATTTTCCAATATGAAAAATTTTAGATTTGGAATTTCTTTTTTGAAATATGCCCAGATTAGTCAAGATCTAAATTGTTCGATAAATGTGATAAATATAATATATTCGATATAAGCACACGAGTTGTTCGGAAAACATTTGAAAAATTTTCGCCCGTTTGTCACTGAAAAATTTCGGATTTGAAACTTTCCGCTTGGAACAGAATTTATTGTCACCTGCTTTTCATTCGGTTCCGGAACTATATCTGATTTTTGGTAAACTGCTATTGATAGAAAATGGATGAAAAAAAATTAGACTATGAGGATGATGTTATGAAAAGGAGAGGAATGCTTCGCAAATTAGAGAAAAATTGAGAAAGAAATAAGTAAAAAAATTTTCATAAGTTTTTGTTTCGAAACCTTTCACTTGAGAATAATAAAACATCTCATTTATTGGATTGCCATAGAGTTTTAGCTCGTTTGCATTTATAGTGAATAGATAATGCTAAAAACAAGTCAGATAATTTTTGTAAATTATATGCTTATTGAAGAATGTTGTGATGGACTAGTTAAATTTAGACTCAAAATATGGAAAATTTTCGAAAAAGAAATGCAGGAAATGGTTCCATTGATTCCAAAAAATTTAGATTCGAAAGCTTATACTTGAGAATAATGAAACATCTCATTTAATGAAACATCTCATTAATTAAACATCTCATAATCCCATAGATTCTCAATTCGTCTGCGTTATTTATGGCGAATAGATAATGTTTATATGGCGAATAATAATGGCGAATAGATAATGTCTCATTTAAAAATAAGTTTGATAATTTTTAAATGAGATTTTTTCGATATTTACCTGTAAAAAAATGCATCCTATAATTTTAGAAAATTAAACAAAATTTTTGAGACTGTGATGTCTTAAAATCCATATAATTAAAAACTATTAATAGGGAGAAAAAACTCGAAAGTTTTTTCATTTCATTCAATAAAGTATTCTTTCAAAGGAGAAATTTTCTTAACGAATCCTAAAATCAACCGTCTTAAGTTTCATCCTTCGAACTATTCTGTCTTATAAATACTATTTAATGGAATTCATTGCATTCAATTTCAAACCCTTCTTTTAAGAATTGTGGGCAGAAAGAACTACGAGTATATTAAGCTTAGATTACGAAAAGTTGGAAAGATATTTCATATAACTATTTCTTTGGTCAATTATATTGGAGATGGAATGCGAATTTTATTGCGAAATATTTCAGTGGACATTGGAAATACAAGAAATATAATACTTTTATGGACTAAGATAATTGCAGAACACAATTGGAAGTCTTTTCTGATCTTTTTTGGGGCTGTTGAGTAGTGTATTACTTTATCTTCCTTCAGCTAGAAATGGCTATTAGTTAACTTGAGAATATTTTTCTAACCGCTAGAGTTTCAAATTCCTTTCCGAGAGGTAAAAATGGTTACCTCTTTCTAACCTAATGAGGCTTCAAAAATAAACTTCACATTTGGAAGCATCTAATATTCAAGAAAATTCAGATTGACAGTATCGGGTATTTATTCAATTTGGCGGTATCTGTTTTCACATGCCATTAGTACCATGTTCATTTCTTTTTTAAAGACATTTCTAACAGAATAGCAGTAACTGAAACATTATCAAAATTAAGGATGTTTTGTTATACCGAATATTTTTTTTATATAAGCAAGAAAAATAATACAATAGCCAACTATCATTCTTTTTTGTAGTGAATCTTTCCCATTTTTAATTTATGTAGGATTCTATTGGAATGTAGATATATATAAAATGTAGGTATATATATAGATTTTTTTAGTCGTTGCAACATCAAAATCTTTTTTTAAATATCTTGAATTAATTCGTAAATTGATAAAGAAATAGATTATTCGAATAATAAATTTTAGACGACTTATTAAAGAATTCCGTTTCATGGCCATTGTTGAAATGTACTCAACTCTAAAATTCACATTCCAAGCTTTCACACTTTCAAAACATGGATTTCAACATGCTACTTATAATTTTAAGAGACTTGGGCAAATTAAAAGTTAAAATCGAAAGAAAAAAAAAAGTAAACTTGGGAAATCTACAGGGCGAATACTTGAATCTAATAAAGCAAAATGGAACCATTTTCGTTTCAAGAAAGCTAACCAGCAGAAGTGGTCTTCTCAAAATTTTCTCGCACACTCTCTAATAAAGGTGAATTTATGTTTCAGACGCGTTTCTTCAGTCTGATTGAAACCAAAATGTGACACAGAACTACAATTACAGTTAAAAAATCACATAAAAAATTCTATATATTTAAGTCATTTCTATTTTGAGCTATCGCGTTTGTACACTTTTGAAAATATAGAGAGACAAGCGTTAACCTCTTTTTGGATTTAACTCAAACTTTGACAGGTGTCTACAATATATATGTTAAATCTGTGTACCGAATTTTATCCATTTATCTC
>JAPMOR010028044.1:137237-156333 GCA_026543865.1 Argiope aurantia
AGTAGCTTATCATACTATGGCAACAATGCAAGTACGCCATGGAACTATATGACATAGCATGAGAGCAGATAGAAAAAGGCTCTAATATTTAGTTATAAAAGATGTATTTTTATTGTAAAAATCACGTTTCCTCAGGAAAGACACCTATATAGATACACTTCAAAAGCAAAACCTTATCTAAATATAAAATTTGACCGAAATCGTTGGAGCTGTTTCCGAGTAGCACGAAATAAATTTATATATATACAAGAATTATTCGTTTATATAAGAATAGGATATATCATTTATTGCCTTCTCTTATGTTTTTAAAATGTTTCTTTTTCTTTGGAGTTTTTAAGAATGATCTTGTTTTATTATTCATTGGACTTTTCATTTACAATGCATTTTTTAAATGATGCTAGTATTTCTCTTGTAATAAATCTATTATTCAGATAAAGACAGTTCTTTTATGAAAAGGGGGAGGGATTGTGGTATATTAGTACTTTGGCACTATCTCGGAGCTTATACAAATATAAGAAACCGTTTCTTTAATGTTACTAAATTTTAGAATCTAGCAGAATTTAGCCCTAAAACTTACCTAGTGGTAAGTTTTCGGCTTTGGGGCCGTAGGATTGATTGCAGGGCCGAGACCCGTAGTGTATATGAGCCGGGTGCACATTAAATCTGACGTCGTAGGTCAAACATCAGTGCGTTGGTGTGGTGGAGAAGTTTAGAGATGCGTCACATACTGATTACATATGAATATTTTTCAGTCTTACCTACATACGAACTGGTCATTTAAATAAAAAAAAAACATGAATGCGCTTAGTTTAACACGTGATTCGAAAGATTAACACAATAATTCCATTGTTGCTATTGCATGTGATCAGATGACGTCTTCGCTTCAAAATTACGAGGTCCGTTCAAAAATCGCATGGGACGGACTTCGTAATTTCACCTCATAGTCATGCATGGCTAATACATTATATATGGCCTAAATCCATGCTTTATAGTTCACATCTAGTTAAGCACGCCCAATTAATTTCAAATGGTACATTTAAATACATAAAATAAATATTGAGTATAAAATTGTTGGGATAAGCAAAGCAATGTTTTGAAAAAAAATTATAGAATTATTCTTTGTTGATTTTATGAGCCATCTCAATCAATTTGTTTTAACCAAAGTGCGCAAATGTTGGGAAATGAAAATGTCACATACATATTAGTAGATTTTCCTTTTCGTTCCAAGACGGTAGTAGCCTGGTAGTAAGTATCGTCTCCGGGATCGGGGGATTCCAGGTTTGAGACCCAATCCTACCGAAGAACCGCCATGTAAGAAGCTCATGTACACGTTAAATCAGTCGGGGCCAAATGTCCACCTGCTTTTATAGTTCGGAAGTTTAAAGAAGTAGTGTCATCTCAGATGTCATCCTCATCATCTGAATGCGGGTCAAAATTACAAGATCCTTCTTAAAATAACCCTAGTATTACTTTTATCTTCAATCAAATATCTTTCTCCACGTTATTATAGTGTAAGGACATATTAAAGATTTCGTCAGCGGCAAAAACATAAAATCAAAGTCAAAAGAATGCTTTCCGTTGTCATAATAGTTTAGTAATAATCGCTAATTTTAAATCCGACAGCAAGTCTCTTTTCTTGTAGCATGCTAAAACTTTAACTCATCGTCTCATAGAACGTCAAATGTCATTGTCAGAATATAAGAAATCATTGGAAAATGGGAATTTTCTTTAACAATAAATTATTTATCACGAAATAACTCTAGTATTGCTTTAAAATGGAACTTGGTTTACGTTCCGTTTTAAAGCGACACTAGGACTATTTTGGAACTGCCCTCGTAATTCTGAACCGCGGTCAGATGACGAGGACGGCACCTCAGCTGGCAATCTCCTCTCCAAGCTTCCGCGTCACACCAGCGGGAGGACGTTTGGCCCTGATGGTTTTAACGTGTACCAGATCCGCTTACACGGCGGTTCTTCGGTGGAATCGGGTCTCGAACCTGAAACCCTCCGGTTCCGAAGCCGAAACCTTACCACCAGGCCACCGCGGCCCTTTAAAATGGGACATTAATATAACTAAACTAAGTTTCCTTTTTTTGTTTCGGCAGAAAATAATACATTCATAAGATGCGAAAACTTTTCATCGTCATACTTCTGATCTGGACAATCCCAAATTCATCCAGCACTCAACCACCGTCGCCGCCCCCTGGAAATCATAAATATTCGCTGCTCGTCATCACCTACATTATAAATAAGATAAAGTAAGTAATTTGATACTTCTTCTATCAAAACATTTCAATAATTACTTCATCGGCAAGTGGGTACCTCACAAAAAAACAAAAACAAGATGGTACTATAAAAGTGGTGGATAGTAAATATCTAGAATCTTCGACACCCACACGTGCCACAGACTGGTAAAAAGAAATATGCATTTTCTGTGATGATACGGATAGAATTTTTTCTTCGATTGTTTGCAACTTTCAAGAGAATGTATTTCTTGAAAGAGGGTCTACAATGCGTGCCGTAGCCTCAATTTAAAGGATGAGGCTTAAATAGGATGGTGGAAAATATAAATAAATATAAGGATAAAATATTTATATCCTTTGAATTGAATGATACATTGAATACTTTGAATCATTGATTTTATTCAAACGTTGTGGTTGAATGCAATCGTCGAATCGCTGAGTCTTTGGAAGAAGAGCATTTGAATTTTTTGTTTACGAAATATGGAGAAAGTATTGAAATCGTAAAAGATTTCGAACTTAGGAGATTTTGGTAAATCTTCATATTTCAGATCTTTCTTACACACGTTATTGGTATTGTCTGTGAACAGGATAACTCAAAAACTCTTTGAGCTAGACGAATGAAATTTGGTAAATGGACTCAAGACCAAATTAGCAGATTATTATCAAATTTTGAACAAAAACCATTTGGAGGAGTTTTGTTTGTTTGTCCGCGTACAAGTGAACACGGTGTAAGTAGATAGATAAATAACATTTGGTGCACAAACTTAGCAGCTATAATGAAGATTCGTATCAAATTTGGAATCTAATCAGCCAAAAGATGGAGCGTTCGTCAGTCTGACTTTTACAAGCATATAAACACAAAAATTCATAAGCACTATGATTTTATAAAATTCGCACATATTAGCACGTCATAACTTGATGTAATACAACAGTTTCAGTAACAAGATCACATACTAATTTTCTCTTAATTAAGTACATGTGAGACTAAAAGTTGAAAAAAAGGGGGAGAGATCCCCTCGAAACATTCTCAGTTACTCTTTAAAAAAAAAAGTGCTATCCTACTTCGCTCGAATAAAACTGTGTGTCTTTGGAAGTCTCTGAAAACCAGATTCAGATTTTTACTCAGATTTTTATTTTCAGAGTTCTGCACATGAGAGTTTCGTGCTTCGTAGAATAGTAATTTAAACCGAAAATGCACTCTGCGCGTCTTTTTTCAACCAATTGAAATCAAAATTCGACTCGGAATTACAATTTTTGTAAAAAGATGACATACCAAATTTCATTTAGCTAAGTCATTGCGTTTTTGAGGTAGACATTTACATGCATGTCAATGTACAAAGCTACAAACAATCAACTCGTGGACAAATTTCGTTCAAAATTTGAACATTACATTTTCGAAACTAAAACTGAATACCAAATTTTATCCATCTAGCTTTCTGTATTTCGCAGTTATCATATGTACTTGCTCTAAGGCAGAAGCATTTCCTGTGAATGGGTTTAGTACAAAATACGGCAGAAATTAAACAAAAAATGGCATAAAGACTTTATACCTAATTTCATCCACATATTTTAATAAGTTATTATATTCCCAAACAGACAGATGGACAAACAGAAGACATGATTCCAGCCTGTGGCAGTGAGCCATCTCCCATTCTCCTGAATAAAGTGTTATCGCATTTCTCTTCTATATAAAAATTTTGAGCATTGAATAACACCGTGACCTCCACGAGTGCTCTGATCTTTATTTTTAAAGTTGAGCATATGAGCGTTTTGTGCCGCGAATTCATTTTCGTTGCCTCTATTAACCAATCGAAACCAAAATTTATAGCAGTACTGCCGTTTTAGTGACAAGATCGTATTTCGCAACGTGTTCACATGTATGCGGAGGTACAGTCCGGCAGACAATTAAATCGTTGATAGATTGAAGCCAAAATATGATATGGATATACAGTTTAGATACTGAAACTGTGAGCCAAATCTTACTCATCTAGTTGTTTATGTTCTGTAAATATCGTTTTCACTTTCATTCGGATAGAGACAGAGAGATAAACTTTATGTGAATTTATTTTGTTTAAAATTTAATAGAAATCTGCAAATTTGGTGTAAGGACACCATACCAGATTTCATCCACCTAGCTCAAAACATGTTTTAGTTGAATTCAATGATACGAATTTACAATTGAAATATGGCATGAATTTACAGTTTAGATACCAAAAATGTGAATCAAATTTTATTCATCTTGCTGTTTACATTTAGTAAATATCGGTTTCATTTTCATTCAGACAGAGTGGCAAATAAATTTACTGTGAATTCCTTTTTCTCAAAATTTGAATCTTCAAATTTAATAAAATTGCAACATACCAACTTTCGTCCATCTAGCTCAAAACAAGTTTTAACAGTTTAATGATGCGAATTTACAGTTTGTACACTGGAAATGCGAACCAAATTTTATTCATCTAGCTGTTTATGTTGAGTAAATATCGCGTTTTCTTTCATTCGAACAGAGGGACAAATGGATAAATTTTAGGCGAATTCATTTTGCTCAAAATTTGATAGAAATACCGAAATTTCATCCACCTAGCTCAAATCATGTTTTAGTTGTTGTGTTCACAGACAGACTGACAGATAGACATACATTCAGACAGATAGATAGAATTCCCAAAAATGCGTTTTTTGGACTCAGAGAATAATGAAATTAATTGCCAAAAACTCAAGGTCAAATTTTTTGACATTGATTTCCCTTCATATGAGAAAAAATAATCAGGGGGGGGGGGGTAATCTCCCTAAAACTTTCTTGCATATTTTTTAACAAAGAAGAATTTGTGTTTTAGGCAGGTTTTCTCTTATCCGATTGAAACAAAAATTAGACACAGAACTAAAATTGTAGTAAAAAAAAAAAAAAAAAAATCAAATACCAAATTTGATATATTTCACTGCGTTTTTGATTTACCGCTTTCTCCTTCGGATAAGAGAAAATAAAAATGATAAATGAAAAGAAATACATCCTACTACATTGAGATATCACATTTGTGAAATATAATCAAAAGAAATGAATTGCATTGGAATTAAAATAACTACAATCTAATTAAATTAAACATGTATTGAAATGTAACTCTCCTCCCCCCATTAGCGCCTGTCATTTCTCAAAAACCGAGAATAAATTTTAATTTACTGCAGAAAAAAAGTATTTACATCGATTACCAAATAAAAAAATAAAGGGAGATGCGCATAAAAAAAATTCTTTTATATTTCGGAATAAAATTCCTGCCTAGCTCTAAGACCCCAGTTGCTCCCTAAATTTCCAATTAAATAAGTAATCAGATCAAAGATACTATTTTCATGCAGGAAAGCAGTCTCGAATTTCGTCGCTCAGAGTATTCGGATTTCAATTTATTTCTAAGTGGTTGCTATTACAGAAATAGATTTGCTTCCTTTGAATTCCTTGGAAAATATTCGCGAGAGGTTCTTTCTTAAGAAGTAAGAGCATTTCTTACTATTATAAACCTTTCATTTGATAATAACTTTTATTTGCTTTTTGAAGATATCATATAACATGGGAGATGAATATGTTTGAGGAGTTAATGCGTTCGACAAAAATAAGATGCCATGAGAGTTAGGAGTAAATATCTGTTGTCTCATATTTCTAATCTCGGAGAAAATTAATTTGAGCAAAAAGGAATTTTGTTATCTATAATTTACTAATGCATGAAATGTAGAATATCTATTTATGAAATTTTCGAAAGGAGAGGTTAGAAAATAAATACTCGAAATAAACTGAATTCACATAAACAATAGATTTTTAATTTTTAACGGATTTCTTAGAATTTTTTTTGCTCAGAATTTATTGCGGTTTCAGTATGGGGGTGGGTTGATTATAAAGTATTAATTTACGAATTCTTAATACACGGATAAAATTATGTTTTCAAATACATCTTTATTTTTAAACATGTAAAGAGAAAGTGTTATAGTTTGATAAAAAAAAAATAGATAAAGATTTAATAGAATTCTCATGTTTCAAATCTTCGAAAAACATATTTTTTGTATTATATCTATATGTTTGTCAACATTATTATTAAAAAAAAAATTTCAGATATTTTGTTCGTTTGGTTTGGTTTGGTTTAGTTATATTAACGTCCCGTTTGAAGCAACACTAGGGCTACTTTGGGACGGACATCGTAATTTTGAGCCGCGGTCAGATGACGAGCACGACACATGAGCTGGCACCCCCCACCCCCCTCGTTTTTTTGTTCGAAATCCAATCAAAGGAAATTACTGTCCGGCTTTCCAAGCACAGGTGAACTCGATAATTACAAGACTTAAAGAGCTAGATAAATAAAATAAGGCACTCTATTAAATTTTGAATCAAATCGGTTTAAGGGTTGGTCACCTGCTTGCATGTACATTCGCTAGCATGTAAACATCTAACTTAAAATCGCAATGATTTAGATAAATGAAATTTGGTATATGATCTTTTTACTGATATTGAAGTTCAGTGTCGAATTTTGGTTTCAATCGTTGAAAAAAGGGGACCAAAGTGCATTCTCGGTTTTACTATATTGAGAAGCACAAAGTTCTCATCTGCAGAACCCTGAAAATAAAAATCTGAGTATTCGTGGTGTTCTCGAACTTGTCCAAGATCCACAGTTTCATGCAGGGGAAAGGGAATAACACTTTTTTTAAAGAGAATATGGTGAAGGTCAAAGAGACCACTCCCCTTGTTTTTTCTAATTTTTTTTTCAATATATTTCACAGTTCGTTATTATAAATATTAGATAATCTTGTTAAATCTTTTTTGGAGATCACTACAAAATAGTACCTTCATATGGTATCGAAATTTAGTTAAAATTAATCGATTAACTTATAATTAAATTATGAAAGTATTAAAATTTTGTATAGATATTGGCAACACATAATGGTACAAATTTCAAAACTCTAACATCAAAGAATGAAAAATAGATTTGAAAAAAAAAAGCCATGTTTTCATGCATGAAAGAAATGAAGTTAAACAAAAGTATAAAGTTATTGCTTAAGAAATGTGAATTGCATAAAAAAATCTATTGTTATATAAAATTTTATTTTGATCTAAAGATATTGGTGGAACATTTAAAATTTATTCTAGGATTTAATACGACTAATAAAAGAATGAAATTACTTACCTATCGATTGTCGTATTTTGATATATTGCTTCCGTTTTATCAGTTTTGTGATTTTCTTTAAAATGAAACTTCTAAAATAGTGCATACTGAAGAGCCAATTTTTCCAGCATGCATTATTTATGAGATATTTTATGCATTAGAAATCAGGATTTCAGTCGCCATCTCATAATATGTATTCCTTATATTTAGCTGGTAAAATGAAAAATATCATGATTTCAATGTGATTTGAAAACTATGATGAAAATTGAAATGATTTATAGGTAACTCGAAAGAGGAGGATGCATTTAATAATTATTTTTGTTTTAATTTCCTGCATTAATTCTAAATAATCGAAAAAGCGTTTTAATTGTTTTATTATGGTTGTAGACAGTGGGTTTATAATGTTTCATGAAAACATTTCGAATCACACTAAAGTATTTCAAAGCACAGGAACTGATTTTTTATATTTTTTATGTTAGCATTTATTTTTTAAATATAACTAAAAAACACATTTAAGAAATATAAAGATGTGTGCACTTTTTTTAAAGAAGTGTACAAAAACTATACTATTGAGCATATATACCATCGAGCATCGTAAATACAGGGAGTTTCAAAAATTATGATCCCTTTAAATTTCAATGACATTTTATGAAATACAAGAAAAATGATAAAAAATGCATAATACTCATAAAGTATCGACTTTTATTATAATTATTATTGTTAATGCTCTATGTGTCCACAAGAAGCAGCAAAAGGGTCGATACTACTCCGTCCAGTGGTGGTGGGGTAATCGGCTATTTACAAGCGGTAGGTAGAGTAACCAAAAACAGAATCATCAAATAGACAAAATAGGCAATTCCCTAGGGGCTTCAAGATTTCGATTTTTTTTTGCGATATTATCAGAATAATTTATTTTGTGCTTTAAATTCTATTTTAAGCTTGTACTTTAAGTTGCAGCATTTAAAAAAAACACAGGTGATTTTTTAAAAAAAATTTAGATTTCTGAAGAGCAAAAAATGTTTTGACAATTTAAGTTTCTGGACAGTTTTCATTTAACTGAAACTGTCCAGAGAAATGAAGTAGATTATTTGGAAATTGTAAAAGAAAATCTTGGGGGTGTCATGTTCCTCAATACTTAATTGGAGGGTGATTTGAAAAGATATCGATATAAAGGAAAGTCAGGCATGCCTAACGAATTAGTTTCATGTAAAAACGTAAAAGAGGGGGTCGATATCACCCTCACGAATGTTCATTATTTCTGAAAAAAGATATAGCGGTATCGTATAGTATTGCTGAGATGATAGTCATGTATTCAGCATATGAGGCAGATAATTGAAGTGGGGAGAGGGTTCATGTGGCGGGCAGATATGCACCTGTCCCTCCCCAGACAGCAGATTTCTAGACATGTGAACATCCTAAATTGCTTAGTCATCCCAATTAAAAATTATACGAAACTCGATAGATCGTTCGCATTTAACAATTATTTTGGTCGAGCATTTGTATGTATTGTTATTGCGACTTTTGTGTGTTCTTTTTGTAGAATTATATACACTTCGACAAATTAACTAGCTTTGTAAACCGTGTCTAGATGTATTTATTTATGATTTTATTTATATTCCTGGGGTCACATGATGATGGTCCTTAAAGATGTTCCTATGTTAAAATGATTTATTTTGGGATGTCTTTTCGATTCCCAAAGTTTGTTTTAATTATTTTAATTATCCTCTTAAAAGAAATAAAATTAATATGTAGATAAAATAAAATTTTATTAAGGAAGATAATGACATTAAAAAGCTGAGTTTTGGCTAAAAATATCAAATACTTATTTTTAATTCAATATTTTAATATCTGAACAGTTTTCTTTATATTAATTTTGTATGGTCACTCCTTGTGAAGTTTGAGTAATTTTATATTTGCATAATTTATGTTTTAATGCTATTTTGTTTCTTAAATGGTATTTTCAAAAATTCTAAATTTTGTTAAAATATTTTTATATAAAACTTCATAAATTAAATTCTAATGCATATTTTATTGTTCAAATTTGATAAAATAATCTTTCAATATGTTACATAGATTTTGAATGACAACATAAACAATTTCTTTATTAAAATAACTGCAAAATCTTTTTAAATGTTTTATAGTGCGAAAAAAAATGAAAATTTCATGTTATTTATTAGTTGAGCCCAATAGTTAAAGGGCAGACTGTAACATCACTAATTTCATAATTCAAGAATTATAAAATATACATCTTATTTCATTTACGTAATTTTGAATAATTCTTTTGATAAATTTCTAAACTAGAAAGTTTTGTTCTATAACTCTTTTTAACAAAAACTTTTTTGGCTTTTAAAACTTGCATATTTTTTTTTCAAAAGAGGTTTTTTTTTTAATTTTTTCGTAAAAATTCAAACATATAAATATTTTACAGCATTATTTTTTTTAAAAGTCGTCTCCCAAGTAATCATTCATCTTAAATATTTGTAAATAATCAGTTGGGTTATTAACACAGCTTACAAAGGGTATTTACATATTTTTAGAACGATTTCGATAAAGAATAAAAAAAAGTAAATATTGTATAGAAACTTATCGTCTGGCGTGAAACTACGGCGCAGCTGGTAGCACGCTGAGCTTCCATGGCTTAGTCGGAAGCGTCATATCTTCAATTCCAGCTGCAGTCAAAATGAGTAAATGTTTGTTTTTATGTCGTTGTCTTCCGTTTCTTTCTAAACTAATTATTTTGATTATTATTATTAACTTCAACTGTATCTCATTTCTAGGAAGTGCTAAACGCTTTTTCTACTGTTTATAAAGATATGTATGATTTTCTACATGGTATAAAGTCTCGAATTAAAAGAGCCATGTTTTCATTCTAACTTAGTCTTACAAGTTTTTTTTTAGTTAATTTCATCTACGTGACAATATATTTGGAATGAAAATTTCTGAAAACAGCTTAGTATTTGAAATGAGAAATATCGTCTTCTATTTTAAAACTGATACTTTTTTCAATATGTAGCAAGTAAACAAAGACTGTAGATTGCAGGATATGTTTTTGCTCTCTCCGAAGAGAAATATTCCTATTTCATGATTGAAAAACCTTCTGAATATGTGCAGTGAGATCAAAATAAGCAACATTATCAATTGGGAAGGGAGAAAAAACCCTCGATCATTAACTCCTACACAGAAAGAAGATTCCAAACGAGCACAGATAAAAGATACGTTTTATTTCAAATATTTCTAAATGAAATAGCTGGTAACAAATGAAAATCCGCCAACGCATTAATCAATTGCAAAGTCTTAAAATATATTTGTAGCAAAAATAAATAAACTAATAAGCCTAAATTTACAACTTAAACAAGCTAAAAAACATAATGTTCATCAATTTTTGCAGAGGCATTTAGCTCAACAAAGAACAGTTTATAGAACCATGCATAAATATAATTTAACTGGAGATTTATGGAAAATATATTAAGACGCTTGAAGAAACCCTTTTTCTTTAAATAATATCAAGAAAAATAGTTTTGTTTACTATCGAAGCCGACAAGAATGTACATAGTTTCGTTAAAGCAAAAATAATTTCAGTTATAGGTATATATGATTGTCGCAGAATTGCCCTACAACTAGAAAATAAATGAAAAGAGTAGAAAAATTTTTTTGAAGCCAACTGAATTTACAATTAAGAGAAAGTTTTAAGTCTGGAATTTATTGAAGAAATTCCATTTTTTTTTATCCCAATGACTTTTAAAGAGTGAAACTTCATAAAGACGGAGTTACAAGTAATATTTTGAAAAGTATCATTATATTGCTTGAAAATAGGAAGACTGACACATATATTGCATTTATACATTTTTAATTATTCCTTCGAAGTTCCCTGAAGTTTCACCAACGAACTATTACGAATTTGATCTGTTGATAAGAGTTCTTTCTAAGCGCACACCTACCGCGATTGATGGAGTCTGGAAAGCAGTAGAAGAGAAATGGAAATCAATAATCTTAGGAATGTTACGAAAATCACTTCTATCATGATGAAAATTATAGTTAAAAAAATGATGGGGGAGGGGTTGCTAACAGAATGAATATTTAAAAAATAATTTATAAATTTTAAACTCTGATTAAACGGCTCCGAAATTGTTATTAAAATTTGTAAATAACTTATACGTAAGCGGGCAACTGCTTATTAAAAAAAAAAGTTGGTTGCATCAGAGACTGCCTGAAAAAATAATGATCTTGTGAAAAGTTGCCTTGAGGGTCTTGAAAAAAAATTCTAAAATAAAATTATATAAATATTAAAGAAATGTATTTTAATTATATAATAATTAAATAAATGCATTAATGATAGATGTTGAAATTTATCATTATTGCATTTTGATATTTATCATAATGCACTAATGATAGATGTTGAAATTTATCATTATTGCATTTTGATATTTATCATAATGCACTAATGATAGATGTTGAAATTTATCATTATTGCATTTTGATATTTATCATAATGCACTGACTGGTTTTGTATGAAGTTAAGGATTAGATAAATGCATGATAATAATAAATAAGTAAATTACTTTGATACAGTTAATATTTAATTGTATAAATAGTTTATGATAAATCAAATAACAAAACTAATTGCTTCGTAAGCTTATTAAATAGAGTTTGTTGCCCAAATTTTTAAAATAAAGCAACATGTATTTTTTTTTCATTTTTTTACTTTTTTATAGAAAATTCAATGATTCAATGATTTTCATGCTTTATTTTTTGCGTAATTTGGGTTTGATTCATAAAACGATATAAAGATGTAAAACTTTTTTGACAGTTCTAGATCTTAACTATTTTTTTATTATTTAGCTTTCAGGAACATCTTTTAAGATGCAATGGTCATCGGTAAGGATAGTATAATTTTAGGAAAAGTATTAAAATTTAGATACAATTCATATAAATCAATTTTAAAAAATACTATAATGTTTATATTGTGATCTTGAAAGACAACACTCTAAGATAAATTTTGATTTCATTAACCCATTAACTGCCCGACATTTTTTCGAAATTTTTGGCCGCGTAAGTTATATATATATATATATGCACAAAAAGTTGTCTAATAGTATAGTTATACTCCACCTTTAGGGTTGACTTTGTTCTCCCAGATTATTGCCCTTTCAGGATATTAAATAATTTATACACAGCATTTTTCTAAAAAGAACATTTCACCTTTTATATTATACAATTGAAAAATATGGATTCAACTAAATAAGCTGACTTCAAATTAAAAAAGTATATGTATTACGGAATAAAAGCAGAAGTTCTACCACAGAGTTAATGAGTGTCAAAAACATGTGGTTGAATGTTTTGATGGACGAGTTTGAATTCCATCATAGAATTTGAAAACATTGTTATATAAAATGTATCAAATAGAATTAAAATATTATTAAAGTTATGGGAATTTTACGAAAATAAAACCAACATCACTATTAAATGATTTTTTTATAAATATAATAACATATCTATTAATTAATATAATAATTACTAGTAAAAGGAAATTAATATCATCAAAAAGGTAATTTTTTGAGTCTTAAGATAACACAATGGAAGTTGCAATAATTGTTTTGGAAGATGCGACAACCAGTTTCCATAGGCAAATCATAACTATAACTTACCCATTTGGTGACAGTGAAGTCTATTTAGCGCTCGATTCAACTTACTGTTTCTTGATTTCTCTTATATGTTCATTCATCTGATTGAATGTACTTTTCAGTGGCACAACGAACTTCTCCAGAAATTTTTGAATAGTTTTTTGTAGCTCAATAAATTAGCTACAAAAATTTAAATTCAATACAGCTATAAAAACGTTCAATGAGGTGTATTGAAATTTGTACTAGGGTTGTTTACAGTCGATTGTTGCCATTCGGCAAAAAGTAATAAAAGCGATTTCAGTGTCACGTACTTTGGCGTTTTATACACATAGATTATGTTTTGTTTTGAAAATATTTGATATTTTTAAAAAAGGGATCGTTATAAAATGGTCAATAAAATCATTTCAATGAAAAACAAATGACTGAGTAAGTAAGAGATTATTACTATAACTTTAAATTGCATATTTATGTACGGTATTTAATTACAATATAAAAACCAAACCAAAACTGAAATGCTTGAAATATGACAATTCTATTCCGGTCAAAAAAAATTCTCAAATAGGGAACATGGCAGCTAATGGGTTAAGTTGCATTTAAGTTTTTGCATCCATTGAGAAAATCATCTTTAATCCTCTTATAAAAAAACTATAGGATTCTTTAACCATTTTCTTAAAAATGTTCTAATCTTTTCTTAAAAGAAATAATGCCATTTTCGATTAAGACTACAACTGTATAATCGATGTTAAGCCATTTTCAAGTGTACTGAGATTAAAAGCACCTCTCTTGAACTGGTTGTCTTTGCTATGATGGCATAGTGGTAAGGTCTTGGCTTCGAATCTGAGAAGGTTTCAGGTTCGAAACCAATAACCATAAAGATCCGTTTTATGCAAGTCTGATGCATACTTAATCTGATGCCAAGAGCCAAATGTCCTCCCGTTGGTGTGGTGCAAAAGCTTTGATAGATAGAGGGCTTCTCAAGTGCCGTCTGTAACTTAAAACTACGAGGCTCATCCTGAAATCCACTTAGTCCAGCTTACAATCCAACTAATGTAAACGTAACTATATTGGAGGATGTAAATTATATACAAATCGTCGTATAATATTCAAATATCAGTTTTAGGTTTTAAAAAACAAAACAAAAGCCTTTTCTTTTTGAAAAATCAATCAATGTCACAGGGCTTTGTGTTGTCGCACCTTCTTCTTGCGTACAGCCGACCACCCCGCCACCTCTGAACGTAGCAGTATCGACAGGATTTGTAGTGGCCGACTGCTATCTTTAGCATTGTCCATCCTTGCACTGACCGGTTTGTCAAACTGTCATTCTCTTCGAGGTAATTAGCCACAAATTGGTCAATTACTGTCCTATTTCCTTATCTACAAACTCTCAAATAGTTGGTAAAAAACTGACAATTTTTGACATCATGTCCTTCAGAGTTTTAAGATTATCTGGTACCATCAGTACTGTGCTTAAGTCATTATTTATAATTTTCAGATTTTTTCTTAACTCCGAGATTTCAATACATTCCTTAAAATAGTGGTAAACAGTACTGATTCCTCCACAAATGCATTTATTGTCCTGCATTCTTCCAAATCTTTGGAAATATGCAGGAAATCTCCCATGTCCAGATATAATTTGAATTATCAGTGGATGGTATCTTCTTATTTTTATTTCTGGATTAGGAATAAAATCGAAAGTTACTCTTCCGTTTTTGGACATATACCATCTATCAAACCATTGCAGCTTTATTTCTTCTCTTAATTCCCATTTTAAGACACCATTTGATTTGGGGACAACCATATCAACACCCTCTTTCTGTGCCGCCAACTTTGTATATTGATCCGCCTTTTCATTACCATATATCCCAATATGAGCCTTAACCCAATTCAACTCTATCTACTTGTTAGTTTTTTCACTTTTTATCTTTTCTTTTATCGTCCATATTTCCTTATTACAATTGTGAGATGATTGTATGGCTTGTAGGACTGACAGAGAATCTGAAAAAATTGAGCACTTCTGTCCGTCCTCCACCCTTTCACAATATTCAATCACCATCTTTAAAGCTTGCATTTCTGCCTGGAAACTTGTGGCATGGTTCGATAATTTCACAAGACTTTTATCGATCTCTTTCCCATAGTAGTAAACTACTATTGCAGCTCTTACTTTATTTTCATCTTTTGAACCATCTGTAAAAATTTCTATTCCATCAAATATCTGGGATTTTCATTTGATAACCATGAATAAACCATTCTGCAGGATGTGGTTCGAACTTGTCAAAACACATCTCATAGTCTTTTTTGCTGAAGCATTTGTTTCCTATTTTAACTTTATTACTAGAAGTTCTTATTTGAAATTTAGTGAAAATTTCTGTTGCTCTGAGGTCCATTGGCAAAATTCCCGTTATCACTTGAAGGGCTTCTGTAGAAATCTTTCTATATGCCCCAGACATAATGATGAGAGGGCGCCGTTGGATTGAATTTAACGTTTCTCTGATTTTCTTTAGATTTAGTCTATGTCCCCATGCTCCGTGCCCGAAAAGAACAAATGGCTCAATAGCCCCAGTATAGATTCTTCTTAGATGGTATTTCCCTTTTCCATAAAATTTATCAGCAAATGTCACTAGTTTATATGTTAATACATCCACTTTTTTCTTGACCTTACTAAAATGCGAAGTAAATGTTAATTTACTGTCCCATGTAACTCCCAAGTATTTAATTTGATTTGACACATTTATATTGTTATTGCCCATTTTTATGTTAGGCGGATCTGTTAATTTTAAACGTTCTCCAAATGTAATAGGCATTTGAATTGTTTTCCTTTCATTAAACTCAAGTTTATGTATTTTGCACCATTTTACTAGCCTATGAATGATTTGTTTTCCTTTAATTTCCAGTTCATCTTTTGTTCTTCCCGAGATTATTAGTAGCACATCATCGGCATACGCCTGTATAAAGCAGTTCACTGGAAGATTGATTTTAAATGCAGAATTCATAACCAAGTTCCAGAATAACGGTCCGCTGCATGAGCCCTGTGGCACTCCTCTATCCATTATAAATTCCCAATTATTCTCTCCATCTTGGTAAATTCATTTCCTTTCATTTAAGTAATCTTTAATCACTTCAAAAAGATTGCTAGGGCAATTCATTTTTATAAGGGCATATAAAATGCTTTTCCTCCATACTGAATCAAACGCTCCAGCTACATCCAAAGATATAACTGTTGTTTTTAGTTTTTGATTCATCGCAGCTTTTATTTTACTCCATAGTGCATTTTGGGCTGTTTCACAAGAGTGGTTATATCTAAAACCATGTTGATCATGATGCAGTCTATTTTGTGCCGTTAATAAGTGCTGTACTCTTTGAGTTATCAGTTTATCCAAGATTTTACTAGCTGTTGTTAGCAAACAAATTGATCTATAGGATTTAGGATCAACTAAGTCTCTATTAGTTTTAGGAATTAAAATCAGTTTTGCTACCTTCCACTGATTAGGGAACGCACCTAATTTTAGGCACTTATTGTATAACTCTAAAAGTATGAGTGGATTCTTTCTGTTAATTTCAGCAAGCATCTCCATCGGGATGTTGTCTAATCCAGGTGTTTTCTTTTTAACCATCTTATTAATCGTTGTTCTTATTTCATTAATTGTGAATATTTTATCTTTTTCTTTTGGGTTGTCGCACCATTCGCAGTCCTAATCTGACCGACCCTACAGTTCAATTATTGCATATAGGAAAATGAGGCCAGTGACCACTTAGGAAATGATTAGACACTTGATTATTAGTCTTAAGACTGAGTCTTAAATTATTTACGATGTCGCAATGGCCTGGTGTCAAGGTCTCAACTGCAAGATCGAGATCCGATTTCATCGAAGAAAAATTGTGTAAGCGGGTTTGATGAATGGCAAATCCATCGGGTCGAAATGTCCATCTGTGGCACAGTGGGTAAGTTTGGAGAGAGAGGTGGCATTTTAGGTGTCATCCTCGTCCTCTGACAATGGTTCAAAACTGTGAGGTATGTTCCAAAATAACCCTAGTGCTTTAAAATGGGATGTTAATATAAATAAAATAAACAATTATTTACGATAGAATCTAGCATTCTGAGAATTTTAGTAAGGTTCTAGAAAACAACTTGACCGCATTTATATAAATGTAATTTTTTTCATCAATAAATGTAGATTATTATATATAACTGAACTTAATTCTTTGGGACTAGATGAATTAAAAATTGTTCCACCTTTTGCTTAGCATTTTATGCGGATCAAAATTACGAGGTCCGTCCCAAAATAGCCCTAGTGTTGCTTCAAACGGGACGTTAATATAACCAAACCAAACCAAACTTTATACTTGGCGGGATATATTTTAACCCACCATGAAAAGTTGAAGTTACTCAAAGTCATAAAATTTAAAATTTAATTTAAATTTTTTAGTTCAGTTGGCAATGCAATAAAGGCAAATTCGTAAATAAGTGAAAAAATATACAAATCAAAATCCCAGATTTTCCAGTTCAATCAATCAATCAAAAATATACAAATCAAAATGTATCAGTAAGTTGTGTGTGCTGCTGTGGCTAAGGGTGACATATTGTATGATGCAGTGAATTTTTGTCATTCATAAAGGTATGTGTTTATTTTTATTATGTGTCAATGAATTATTTTATAACTAAAAAAATGCCATTTGATGTTTTATATTAATTATGAACTAGTAAGTTTATATATATTCTGCCCTTTAAAAAATAATTAATTGAAGTGTTATTTTTTTCTTAATATGCACAATGTTTTATATTAAATACTCGAAACGAGTGTGTTTTCACATTTTTATAGTAAAAAAAAACTGTGCTACTTGGGTTTTTATTTTCTTTATAATCATGTCCTTCAAAAAGTTTTCATTATTTGCTCATGTATAAATACTGTGCTTCCTGTAAACATATTTAGGAGCAAAATCGAATATAAAAGATACAAACTTATTTTCAGAGATATTAGTTAAAAGCAACATCTTCCATCTAAATGATCTTCAAATTTTCAAAGAAAAATTTTGAAAAATAAGGGAACATTTTTTTTAAAGATTTAATATCTATTTATGGTATTTCTGTCTTATTCTTTAAAATAAGGTTCTTAATATTAAATATATCACAACCAATCAAATCAGTTTTCCAATGGTAATAACAGTGCAACAGCAAAATGCCGATGCATTAAGAGTCGAGATCAGACTTAACAAACATAACCTCATTTTACATGCATACTTAGTTGCATACTGACTAAATGTTTAATAGATTGTTCATTCACAAAAACGGCTAATCTCTTGATTAATTACGTTTGGAAAGAATTTGATTTGTTGCATCAATGTTCCGAAGTTTTTATCAGATGTCCATTTCTTATTTTGCATATACGTGTTTAGCAAGTTACATTCCTAAGTATAAATCAGAGAAATGGGTCAATGTGTTAGGAATACCATTTCAGCGTAATTAGCAAGATTGATGTAACAATTAACCAGTTAACTGCGTTCAAAGTATATATACATCAGTCCAAATCTTTATTTTTAGTTCTTTATCTTATAAAAATAAAATCTTAATCGCTTTATTATGATTTTTTTTTTGTTGAAAAATTTACTATGCAAACATTTATATTGCGCTCGACGTGTATATACGCCGTCGCTTGCCTTTAAATAGGAGGAGTTTAAAAAATAAATTCCGCAATTAACAGGTCAATATAATTTTATGCAAGTTAGGTGTAGAACGATTGTTTCTCTAGTGCAAAATTTCTGGATAAATCAGTCTTGTCGTGTAGCATTTTAAGTATAACTTTAAGACCATAAATGTCTGCACTTTGATTTAGAGACATAAACGTCCCTTTATATAGAGTAACACTAGGATTAGTTTCGGACGGACCTAAAATCGGTCATTTGTGAAGAAATTTAACTTCAAGTGAATCTTGTTTATAATGAGTGTTTCATGGCTGTAATTTCGAAACTTTCATTTAATTTGGCTTGTTTCATGTTTATAAAAACCGAATTTTGAAGTCTATTTTTCACACGACTAGAAAGTACGGCCTATAGTTTTGAAATTTTGTAGAATTTTAGTTCTCGATAAAAATGCGCTGTTTTC
>JAPMOR010028044.1:170530-185350 GCA_026543865.1 Argiope aurantia
AGAGTAGGTAACAAATTTCATACCAGAAATCGATATTTTAACCTTCTGTTTTTGAACAGAAAAAGTGAACAACGGAAGAGCTCGATCGATGAAATTCTTTTATAAGGTCTTTACACCACTGTGGTAAATCTGTGCCAAATGTTGAAAAAAAATCTTGAAAATGTTGTTTCTCGGTCGGTCTCTTCATTTGTGCGTATGTGAATACGACTTTGAGCACAATAAATACAAAATGGAACGAGCCATATTAATGAATTTTTTTAGTAGGTTTTATAACAGAATCATAAATCTTTTTCCAAATTCAGAACTAAATCAGTTAAAAAGTTAATTGTCTGTCGATTTATTCCATTGAGCGTTTCTGAATGTGATAGCTCATAAACGCAACAAGTAAGATGGAAAATTTAGGTCAAGATTGAAAAAAAAAATTTAGATGGAAAATTGAACTAACATTTGAACGCCAAAGCTATAGACCCATAACAAACTTTAAATAAAACTGTTCAGTGGGAAAATACCTTAAAAAGTAGATTTCAATGCTTAAAAGTTTGGGAACTTTTGCCATAGATTATTGCGCCTAAACTGCCACCCAATCACTGCATATGAATTTCACTATATATCTGCAAGGCTGAGTGATCGCCAAACAAAGATGTTTAGAAATATGCAGGCCACATAAAATATCGTCACTGTGTATGTCCCTGTGTGCGTCAAAATGTTGTATGTTAAATTTTTCAATGTATTTTATTGGTGCAATTGACTGATATAGGCTATCAACATCTGGTCTTAAGTCGTTGCATGTGCCGTAAAGTTTTTGAATGTTCTGAAAAAGTGCCATATATCGGGGTCGAATTACACCCAGTTAAGGCCTCTATGGAATTCTTGATCCGAAGCCCCCCTTTCCTTACTTTCTGAAACAGATTTTTTTACTGATTTCATTCAATATTTATTTAACCAGTTTTTAAGCAGCGCATATTACGACAAACTAAAACGATAAAAATTTAATTGTGAATCAGTTTCGAGATAGTTGGTTGAGTACTCCGCATGTAAAATATTAAAATTAAAGTTTCAACAAAATTGTTAAAAAATTACAGCATTTTTTAAAAATATAATCGAAATAATTTTATGCATAGTTTCTTGGTGAGTTGATTTGTTAATTTATGAGCGAATTTCAATTAAAAAAGACAGACTGCGCTGATTTGAAAACATGAAAAAAAATCATATGAATCGTATTCTCAAATTTAAACGGTAATTTATTATTACATGGCTATTGTAAATCGAATAAAAGTATGTAAAATTATTCTGAAAATAATGTAACCCCCCCGGTAAGTTGGAAGGTGCTTAAGCAACTACTTACTTCGCATATTTGGCAATCCAAACCAGCATATGTCGCTAACTGTTCTATTGTTGCGTCTAAATTTCGCCAAATTTGCTGACTGAATTTTTGACATACATTTTGATACAACAGTCGCTATAAGTAGATCTCGAAATGTTATCGCCTATGATTAAATGACTGCTTTCAGCAGGGGAACACACTTAGCTCTTCCTCTAATCAATGGCAAGGGAGCTGGAGAGGAGTGTATTTAATGGCTTTCGTACACCTACGCTGAATACTCCCATCACTAACTTGATTACTTGCATAAAATCCGATTAACTAATTACAAAATGCGAGGCAAAGTGCAGGCTTTTGGACAGTTTGAGTACAAAGATTGTTAGAGCTACATTTCTCAGAAATTGGCATTTTATGGATAATAATGTACTGTTTTCTCTGCTGAAATGAAGCTAACATAAAGTATCCTTCGCTGTGACCTGGATATAGGATGGCACTGCTGTAATGCTGATTAAGTTTCTCAAAACTTAAGCTGTGGTCAAGCTATTTAAAATATAAACTGCTTTTATATTTATGGGAAATTTGAATGAGATTTTGAAACTTCACATACAAAAATATGAAAAGTCATGCTTGCCTCCAAAGTGTTAAATTAAAAATATTATCTGCAGATATGAAAATTTCGAGTACTTTAATTTCAGCTGTTGAATTGTTTTCTGTATTTCAGTCTAATTTTTTGAAATATTTTCAAACTTCCAGTATTTTGGAGAATGGGAATGAGCATCTTGAAACTTTTTTTCCGAAATTTTTGTTCATATTTTAATTGTTTAAAAATTAAGGCGAATCTGGCTTGTATAAAAATGTATTATTTGCAGTGCGTGGTGTAATGAGTGATTTAGATGTAAATATAAAATAACGTTAGAAGATTTGTTTCTTTCCAATAGGATCGTTTCTATCCATAATTAAGAACACTTAAATCAAAACTAATCTCTAAAATCGGATGGAATGAAATAGTGATCCATCAACAGCTAAAATCGCAATGCCAAGTACAGAATAAATAATAACAAGAAACTGAGCAAATACTCAATTTAGTTCCAGAAAGGATACTTTAATAAATGAACATGAATATAAGTTAATAAAAACTTCAGATCTCAGCTTCTTGATCTTTTCTATTAATTCATGTTTAGCTTTAATTAATCAATTTAAGCATAAAATCTAATTTAAACAAAGATTAAATCTAAGCATTTAAGCATACAAACTTCCCTTGCAAGACGCAAAAGTCGAAGGTGGGATTTTGCATCCGATAATGATGTAGATCAAAAGGGTGGGGGTAGTTTAAACTCCGCCCAGTGTTACAGGCATTGACGATTGTATAGACTAATTACAAACCAGATAAAGCGCTATTATATATCATGGCACGTAAAGTTACTTAGAAATATATACCCCGTATTCTTGGATTGGTTTCTAAAGCTATACAGAAGCCAGTATCCTCAGAAATGCAAGCTAAACAATCATTTCAAGAAAATATTGAAACCTCTGATGATAACGTCATTAGAAATGCAGAATGAGAGAGGAATACTTTATTGAAATTGGATAATCATTCATATTATTAACTTCGCCTGCAGAAATCGTGAGCATTATTGCAAAACTAACATCAACGAAGTCGCAGATCCAGAACGGAGTTTCAAATAAAGCTCTGAAATTGCTCTATCCTAATGCTTTTACATTCTTGAAAAAAGTCAAAAATAAATGCTCCATGCTTAACTATTTCCCTTTAAGATCGAAACACACTAACATAGTCATGAGGATCAAACTAAGGAAATTTTTTCCCCAAAGGTGGAGTTTTTTGAGTTTCAGAAGATTCGCGGTGGCTTGATAGTAAGGTTTCAGCTTCGGGCCCGAAAGGTTTCAGGTTTAAAACTCGATTCCAATGAAAAGCCGACATATAAATGGATATGGTGCATGTTAATACCGTCGAGACCAGATGTCCTTCAGTTGGTGTGATGGGAACTTGGAGAAGGGGTGTCAGCTCAAATGTCAACCTCGTTATCTGAACGCGTTTGTTTGTGTTGCTTTAAAACAGGAAAGCATAACTAAATTCAACTTGATATCCCGCAAATCATCGATAGGATGTTGAATGATGGCTTCATTTTCAAACTAATACAGCTAAATATTCCTAAGATCCGAGTGAAATTTTCGGCTTTAGAAAAAATATAAGCACGACCTTCTCGGGATAGCTTCTTCAGTGAATCTATATTTACAGTAAATGTCTAAAATCATCTCAAAATCAGTACTTTCCCCTTTAAAGATGATTCAACGATCCTTGAACAAGAAAGTAATTTCAGATTCATTTTAAGGACAACAAAAATCATTTCTAGATGCCTTAGAAAATTGCTGCGAATGCAAACAAGATGAAAGGCATGGTTACCCTTTCATGTTGGCATCAAAGTTAATGAGATTGGGGACACTCCGGCTAAAACGGGATCTAATGATGCCTCTGAGCTTGTTGAAACTCTTAACTACATGGACATTTTATCGAGAGCTAAAAGCCAATATGAAACGACTTGGCATGTCCCACCAGTACATCACTGGTATAAGGGTAGTCTTCCAGGGGGCTCTCTGACTCTTGATTGTAGGCTGGATCAGACTACCCTTACTCGCTTTCTCAGAGGGCATCTTAGAACTATGAAATATTCTGAGGGTTCTAAGCGCTTTGATGTCTGCCTCAAGTGTTTTACGGAAGAGGTTTCACCTGATCGCATTCTTATTTGTCTGGGACTCTTCAGACAGGATCTTATTGTCAATCCGTTGTCAGTATTGGACTTCTTCAAAGGTGCACAGTATCATAGACTTGATATATCTCTGCTGTTCTTGGGAATGTGCAACAGACAAACAAAGCCCTAATATTCCAAAAAAGGACATACAATCAATTTCCCGAATCAATTAGACGTTTTCGAAGAAACAGTCGAATTGGTGACTGAAGTCAAACATTTTGCCCCGATCATCTATAATAAACAAAATAGCAGAATAAAAATTAAAAATACCCGATTCCATCGAAGAACCGAAGTGTAAGCGGGTCTGGTGCACGCTAAATGTGTCGGGGTTGAACATTCTCCCACTGGTGTGGAGGTTTAGAGAGGGGGTGACAGCTCAGGTGCCATTCTCGTCATCTGACCATGGCTCAAAATTACGATGTCCGTCCCAAAATAGCCGTAGTGTTGCTTTTAAACGCGACGTTAATGTAACTAAACCAAACGAAACCTTATACTAAACCAAATCGGACGAATCCTTATACAGCAACAATATGGGGACTAACAGCATCCACTAAGCTGAAAAGGATACAAATTCTTCAGAAAAAATTACTCAGAATTATTGCAAACTTATCTTGGTCCATATTAAACTGTGTTATTAATGGTAATGAATTAAAGAATAGAAACCACTGAAAAACACATTAGAAGTTAAGAAAATTCTACTCTGGAATTGGGAAAAATTCTATAAGTACAATAGAAAACTACACTGTATACATAGAAAATAATGGAAGATACAAATTTTCCTATTAAAATACCAAATGCTCTAACCCAGTCAAAACCCTCTTAAATCTTTTAAGTTGATCTTCCTAAATCTTGCTAAATTATTTCAAAAATGAAATTTTTTTTTGGAATTTAAATCTTTAAGATCCTCTTTGTCAGAAAAATTTCCTGGTACAGAAGATCAAATATAAACAATTGATCGTGGAAATTCATATCCACCCCTCTCCCTTTTCCTCAATTTCCCTAAACTGAAGGTAAACAATGAGCAAAAGTGCGTTGTGCATGTACTCTCTATGGGGATATAATCTGTATGTTTCATAAATTTTACGTTTGACATTCTGCTGCTTGTGTACGCACACGATTATCCTTTAAATATTATCAAATATTGGTTCGATTTATAGGGATTGTTGCCCCCTCCTTTATTTAATTTTTATACTACTTAAAATTCAAACGCATTTTAAATTGTTCCGGTAATGTAAAAGAAATTTAAATCAATAGTTGAATAATGACAGGATAATAAATGCATTTCCTATGGGTTTTGTCAAAAACAGATGCAATTTACCAGCAGATAAATTTTGAAGTCTAAAGATAATCGATTTTTTTTATTCTTGATGCATTTTAATTTCACTTTTGATTTTGAATTGTTTCTTCTAAAATCTCTCTAAATTTCTAATAACAGACTGTGTGGTTTAAAAATACACACTTTGTTAGAATTTTGTAAATGTTATGATGGTATTCAAACTTATTAAACAAAACATTCAAACGTGTGCTTTTGCAAATGTTGAAATAAAGATAATTTTGAACGAAATCCAGAGGAAGTCTGTCTGTCTAGTTACAAATGAAAACGATAAATACAAAAAGTGAGTAGCTAGACAGATAACATTTGGTAAATAGATTTAACATCTAAAATGCAGATTCGTAAAAAATTTGGAAGAAAATTCCGTCAAGAGGTTGATGGTCTGTAGGTTAATGCAATGACTTGCACAAATGCAATTTTGTATGTTTTGATTAAAATTGTAGTTCTATGTCAAATTTTGATTTCAACCGATTGGAAAAAAAAAGTTCAAACTACATATTTGATTTTCGGGTACCTATGTATTAATGGCGTATTAGGGATCAATCGCAAAGGTAACGCGATAATTTCAGTAAACAAGCTGGATTTACACTAAAGATCAATATTTTGTAACTATAGTTGACCAAAGTCATGCAATTAATACACACGTACCGTTTTTCTTTATTATACGAACCATACAATTCTCATGTGAAAATAAAAATCTGAGCACTGAGTGCATTGACGGTATTGCCGTAGGTCCATAATTGTATGAAGAGGGATAACACGTTTATTAGAGAGAAGGCAAGAGAATTTTGAGGAATATATTTCCGCTGTTCTTAACTAAATGACGATTTATAAATTCATTCGAATCCATATACGGACGAGAAATATTTCACAACCTTAAATTTTCATGAAAGCAGAAATTCGGATAAGAGCGACAAGGCATTAATCAAATCTGCATTTGTTTAAGTATGCTATTTATCTAAAACTTGAATGAAATGTTTTCGAGTAAAATGGATTTTCTCATTATTATTGCTAATCTGTATCGGCGAATCTAATAGGAGTCTTAAATGTTTTCGCAATTCCATAATTCTTGAAATTGATCTCGAGGATGGTTGGAATCTTTAAAGAATTCAATGAATACGATTAAAATAATCATCAGTTATATGTCATGCATTTTTTTTTATAAATTTTGAAAAAGCACCTAGCCCAAGAATGTATGACTTTTTATTTTTATAAAAATATATACTTTGAATAGCTGCGAATAACTTAGAAAAAGTTATTAATTTATTTTAATTATGTTTCATGAAATTAAAAAAATGTGCTAAATGGCTACATTATGAATGAAACAATAGCTCATTGACACAAATCACATTGCAATAATTCTGCAATAAAAATAAGTTCCTTTTTTTCTAATATATTTTTTTACAATGCAAAAAAGAAAAAAAAGATTTTGATAATATTTTTAAAGGTAGAATTCATGCAACAGCCATCATGGTTAATTTTTTTCAAGTTTCCAATTTAATTATGGTATTGCTATTGCCATATATCTAACTTAAAAAAATATATTTATCAAAAAGTGTTTAAAAAAGGATTTTGATAAAATTTTGGAGGCAGTGAAAAGCGGTACTTATTGCAAGCGCATATGTCTAAATCTTTAACCTTAGCAAATAAGAATAACTAATAAAATCAACTTTAAAAAAATCTCAATTAAATGTACCACCAACCTGTAGTACAGAAGATTGCAATAATTAAATAAATGAAAAAATATATATTAAAAGCTGCAATCAGTGTTTTTGGTACGAATTGCAATTAATACCTTGAATATAATAGTCATGGAACTACTGTAAATAAAACAAAGAAAATGTCTACACAGTTAGAAGTAAAGCATGCTAAATGAAATTTGTAATGCATAGAATTATGCAAAAAATTGCATCACGTTACAATTATTGATTGCCACAGAAAAAATATTTCAATTATTAAAAACTGTTAATTTAGCTGCATATAATCGTCAACTGCTTGCTGCAAATAAAATATCTGCATAGTGAAAAACTACAAGCAAAACACGTTTAAATAAAGCTTATAGCGCACAGAGCTACGCATAAAAGTGTATCGCATGCTGCAATTGAGTGTTTGGCTCTGAAAACAGCTACATTGCATATAACCATCCCGAATTGCAAATAAAAGAAAAATATCTGCATACAGAAAATTGCAAACAAAACATCTACATGAAATTTATAAGGCATTCAAGCTACATATAAAAAATGCATAGCATGCTGGAATGAGTGTTTGGCTCTGAAAACAGTAGCTACACTGCATATTAGCTGTTATGAACTGATGAAAATAAAATATCTCCATAGTGAAAACTGCAAACAAAACATATTTGAATGAAACTTACAGCGTACAGAGCTACACATAAAAGTGTGCATGCTGCAATGATTGTTTGACTCTGAAAACAGTAGCTACACTGCATATAACTGTTATGAATTGTTGCAAAAAATATTTGCATAGTGGAAACTGGGGACAAAACATATTTAAATTAAACTTGTAGCACGGAGCTATGCATGAAAGTGTATTGCATGTTGCAATGAGTGTTGGTTCTGAAAACAGTAGCTACACTGCATACAACTCACATGAATTTCTGAATAATTGGGGCGGGGGTGAAATGTTTGTACACCTGAAACTTCAAATAAAGCATATTTTTAACTTCTCTCCGTACTACTTTTATAACATTGGGCATCTGATAGTCAATGTGCCGTTAAATAAATGTTTAACACCACATTACTCAGCCAATGTGTGTTAAAAACATTTTTACGAGATTTTGCATAAAAATCGGGGTGATGCAAAATTTTTGAACACCTTTGAGGATTTATTTTCATATTTTTTCAATACTTAAATTGGTTCTGAAATTATCTACGACATATAACAACTATAAATTGCTGGAAATAATGGCAAAAAATGTTTGTACAATCGAGACTACAAATAAAGTATATTTTTTAACTTCTCTCTCCGTGTTACTTTTATAGCATTGGGCATCTGATGCAGTCAATGTGCGTTAAACAAATGTTTAACCCCACATTAGTCTGCCAACCTGCATTTCAAATTTTTTTTGCGAGATTTTGCATAGAAAATGTTAATGCATAATGTATACTTCTTTTGTACACCTGAACATTTATTTTCATATTCATTAAACATTTCATTTGTGCATTTTATTTCGAACTCTAGCGTAAACTTAGTGCTGATAAACATTTTGCATCCATCGGAAAAGGATAAATATTTAAGAATTTCTGATGATATACTACTACGTTTTCAGGAAAAACTTCTAAACGAATGTAGAAAGGTGTGGTACCGCACGTTAGTTGTCTTTTATTCTTCAACGAGGCAACACCATTTTTTTCATTATAAAAACTCGCATCAACATCTTCACTGCATTCCGCAATACCAGGCTCCTAGAGCATTCTTGTTTTCATTAAGGTGGATTTTTAAGGTTATATTGATAAACGTTGTTTAAACTTTTGGCTTTTCTCTTAATTGAACACGCTGTAGCCTCTTGGTCTTAATTATCACACCATAATACCTTCCACACCATAATAATTTACCCATGTGTATTTAAAATGTTTTTCATGAGATTTCGCATAGAAAAGGAAATTGATGCCAAATTTCTGTACACCTCTGAGCATTTATTTTATCTTCATATGCATTAAATACTTTATTTGTGCATTTTACTCCGAACCCAAATGTACACTTAGTACAGACGGACATTTTGCAACCATCGGAAAGGATAAATATTTCAGAATCTCTGCTACGTTTTCAGGAAAAACTTCGAAATGAATGTAAGGAGGGACCGAGATATTCGGGTGCTTATAAAAATAATTCTCGGATCTTTTTGGAAGAAAAGGCGCTTTTTCATTTCTCAGTATCTCTCGGCGTTATTCCGTTCTTCCCTTTGGTTTTTATTTTCCTCCGGAAGGCAGACGATAGAAGTGTAATGGTTTATCGCCGTTTTTTGCCAAGCCAAAGAATCCCCATCATTCAGAGCGGTCATCGCAGCGTAATGGCCGCTCCCAGCATTTGTCATGTTGTCATGAAAGAGTCCGTAAGCTAAGTGAGCGATGCGGCAAGAGTATTGGATAAGGGAGATCTTTTTCAGGGGAATGCTATCAGCGAATTGCATTGGAACTCTCTGGTGTCGACGGAGAGATGTTGCTTATGTCCAGTGACAGGCTGTAACGATTATTACTTGAAATAAATTTTTGTTATAATTTTCAACTTGACTATTTTTTAAGACAGCATATTTTCTGTAAATTGGAGGATGCAAAAAATTTTGCAACCCGTTGTATAGAGCACACAATTAAATTTAGAGCTTCCAAATGTGGCATATAATTATTCTTTAGTAATAAGTGAAAATTTTGATTAGATTTTTAATTAATTGCGTATTAATCGAAATTTAATGATTAGATAAGAAAAATTTTGGGTGTTTATAGCAATGGTTCTCGGGTCTTTTTGCAAGATGCGATTTTTCATACCACAAAATTGAGTTTTTATTTTGAAGAAAGGCAATAAAAGTGTAATGATTATTGCTGTTTTTTGCCAAGCCAAAGAATCTCCACCATTTAGAGTGGTCATTACAGTATAATGTCTGCTGTCAACATTTGTCATATGTCATAAAAAAAGATCGTCAACTATGTCATAAAAAAGATCGTTAGCTAACAAATTTAGAATATTGTTACTTGAAGTCGTTTAGAAGAGGGCTATGAAAAAGTTCATTAGATTTTTAATTAATTGAATATTAATTGAGATTTAATGATAAAGAAATGAGTTTTGGGTATTCATAACTATGATTCCCTGATCTTTTTGGAAGGATATTTTTTTTCTTACGTCAGTATTATTTGGTTTTTATTGTCACCCCAGAAGGAAGGCAATACAAGTGTAATAGTTACCACCATTTTTTGCCAACCCAAAGAATCCCTTTAATTTAGAATGGCCATCGCAGCGAAATTATTGCTCCGAGCTTTTGTCAAATTGTCATAAAAATCATAAACTACCAAATTTTGCATGTAGTTATTTCTTGAGTAATAGGCGATCAGTAAGAAGATGATTATGAAAATTTTCATTAATTTTTAATTTCGTATTATAGGAAATTTAACGATAGGGTATTGAGTTTTGGTGTTCATAACAATGATTCTCGAATCTTTTTGGAAGAATTTCGTATTTTCATCCTCAGCATTATTTGGGTTTTATTTTTTTCTCAGAAGGAATACGACATAAGTGTAATGGTTACTGCCGTTTTTTGCCAGACTCTCCAAGCCAAAGACTCCATTTAGAACGGTTATCATAGCGTAATGGCTGCTCCTAGCTTTTGTCACATCATCATAAAAAAAAAAGATCGTAAGCTACCATATATAATTACTTCTTTGGTAATAGGTGGTCACTAAGAAGAGGATTATGAGAATATTCATTAGACTTTTTAATTAATTGAATAAAATCAATAAATAAATTGATCTAAATTTAACGATAAGGCAATAAAAGTTTTGAGTATTCATAACTGATTCTCTGATCTTTTTGGAAGAATTTTTTTTTCATATATCAGTATTTGGTTTTTATTTTCTAACAGGATGGAAGGTGATAGAAGTGCTTTGGTTACCGCAATTTTTTGTCAAGTCAAAGGATCTCCATCATTTAGAATGGCCCTCACAGCGCAATGGTTGCTCTTAGCATTTGTCACGAAAAAGATCGTAAGCTACCAAATTTGGCATGTAGTTACTTCTTGAGTAATAAGTGGTCACTAAGAAAAGGATTATGAAAATTTTCAGTAGATTTTTAATTAATTGAATATTGATCGAAATTGAACGATAAGGTAATGAGAGTTTTGGGTGTTTATAGTAATGATTCTCGGATCTTTTTGGAAGAAGGTGTGATTTTTCATCGCTTAGTATTTGGTTTTTATTTTCCACTCGGAAGGAAGGCGACAGAATCTTAATGGTTACTTCAATTTTTTGTCAAGTCAAAGAATCCCCATCATTTAAAATGGCCATCGCAGCGCAATGGTTGCTCCCTACCATTTGTCACTGTGTCATAAAAAATATAGTAAGCAACCAAATTTGGCATGTAGTTACTTCTTGAGTAATAGGTGGTCGCTAAGAAGATTATGAAAATTTTCATAAGAATTTTACTTAATTGAATGTTAATGGAAATTTAACGATAAAGTAATGAGTTTTCGTGTTTATACAATGATTCTTGGATTTTTTTAGAAGGGCCGCTTTTTCCTCTCTCAATTTTATTTTTTATTTTCCACTTGGGAAAAAAAGCAACAGAAGTGCAATGGCTAGAGTTGTTTTTTTGCCAAGCCAAAGAAATACCATCATATAGAATGACCACGTAGTGTAATGGCTGCTCCGAGCATTTATCACGTTGTCATAAAAAAAGATCGTAAGCTAAGTGTGTACTGTGGTAAATGTATTGGATAAAAAAAGATCTTTTTCAAGGGAATGTTATCGGTGGTTTGTAATAAAACAATCGTGCTGCAACCTGTCATGTCACATAGACAACATGACAGATTATTCAATTGCTTAGGAGCAACATTACCTTGCAGTGGGGGGGGGTGAGTCCAAGATTCCTTTATGATATTTGGAAAGTTATTTAATTTTGTGCTATCGTTTATTTATATAGGTCGAGTAATCGAACACATTTTGGAGGATTATTCTTAGTTAATAACCACTTGCTCATTTTATATTATACTTTTTTATAATTCTAAAAAATGCGATATTTTATAATTTTAATTATGAAATATCGCATTAAAGCATCCCATTTCTGCCTAATCCTGTCATTACGTATTGTTTAGTTTGTGTTACACATTTTTATTGCTTGTTTCAATATCCCAAGACTTTCGTTTTTAGACGATTCTACCTCGCTATGGGGTGATAAGCGAAAGTATGAGCGCATTTCCAAAATTCTCCCATCTTGATTTCTGCATCATTAGGTACTTTTTCGTTTTGTTTCTTTTCCTACATATATGCGAATATTGTCATTTCTTACCATAATATTTTAAGTAAAAATGGTGTATTGATTGCTTATATATCTAGTTCAAGTGGCAAAAAAAGCTTTTAGGAGTGGAACGAAAAATATTTTATATAATATCACAAAATATGACCGAGTTTATCTACTGTTGTTAATCTCAGTGTTATCAAAAAGTTTAATAACAAAGTGTTTTAACATAAATTAATCTTATTTTGTAAAAAAAAACCGAATTACCAAATTTTAAGGACACAAATCTTCCGTTTATTCATTACTGTAAGGAGACTAAATATTAAACTATAAACAAAAGTTTCTGTAATGTATTTTATAGTGAATTAATAATTTTATTGACAATGTTATAAGTTATCTGCTGTTTTTACGCCTCCCAAGAATTTCACCTTGGTTTCATCTTCACATAATCTGAGTTCACCTTATTTTAAATGTAAACATTTCCTTTTATCTTTCCTTTCAAGCCTGTTTCGACTAAACACATCCTGAAGAATGCGCAAAAGCGCGAAATGTTTTCGAATCCGAGAACGAACAGTATTTAGATTTTGTGAACCTTTTAGTTACGTTTCGAAAATAATTTATGAAAAAGTAAATTTAGCTTTAATTATTGTTATGAAAATGAATTCGCATAAAAGAAAGCATGGATAAGTTGAGCTTCTAATGAATTTTCGAAAAATTGTATTGTTGAAAGTTAAGATGAAGATATAAATGGCATACGAACCAGGACATAAATATCAGGACTTCACAATGCATTTTTCACAAATAATTGATTAGCGAATTTTAACTTTGGATTATACTATAATGTCTGTGATCTCAGTTAGAGCGACATTACTCAAGCGACGAGATGAGATTTTTAGGATATTTTAAGAATTTTTTGAAAATTTTATGAAAATAAGTAATCTGGTATGAAATGCTATTTAACATTTAAGAATAATATTGATATAAAAGTACTCATTTTTATATTAATTAGGTTCTCTTGTATTCATTATTTGGATGATCTCGAGAATCAATAAACGATTTAAGGGATTTTAAAACTTCAGTATAAAAATCGAATTTTTCTATTACAAACGCGTGAGGGCGGATTATTAAATAGGCAAAGATAGCTTACAATATGGGCTCGTAGGTTTTCAGTGCCCCCCCCCCCCCCCCACCGTTTCTTGAGAATAGTTTAACCCTCTGAGTACGTAGTTTTTTCAAATCGCTTTTTAGATGCGATGTTTGCAAATAAGTTCAAATTTTTTTCAAAGAAAATGAAGTGATACTATGTTACACGATGGTAATATGATATATAATAAAAATCTGTGATCGTAAAAATACACTCTAAACTGCAAAAAAAGAAAGGGATGCAATAGAAAATGGACTGATTGCTAACCAACGGAAATCGCGAGATAAGCAGCTGGAGGGTTAATTTTGTCTTCTCATTAATTTTATAAGAGAAGTGCACTTGATTGTATTTTAATTACAATCAAATGTTTAAATTTCAGAGCATTTTTCTAAGAACATTCATAATTAATTACCTTTTGAAAATTTTATATATTCTTAATATAACCTATTACTATACTTTACATAACCTTATATATAGCTTTATATATTTTCAAAAAAATATTTTATTCCATCATATAAAAATGTCCAATCCTATAATTAAATACTGTTTAGATTGTATTAAAAAACCTTGATAATTTTATTATTATTAAAAAAAACTTTTTTAAATTTTGGATTTTTTTTACACGAGATACTGAAATCGTCTCTGAAAAGGTGCCCATTCTAGATTGTTAGAAGTTGATATTGCTACTTATATAAATTATTAAAACCAATAAAAAAAATTCTAGTTTTAAAACTGGGGAGTGATGGAAAAGGGCCCCTTCTAGATATAATCCAGCCCCATGCACTTACGAACATGCACTACATTTTATTACATAAAAGCATGTCTACCGTTAACCTCTACTGAACTTAGAATCAATTGTATAATTTATTTTGTCCTTATTTATGTCATCCTAGAACCGAAATCGGTAATATGACGCCATGCCTTCTGACAGCTGCTGATTTTATCTGATTCCACTTCTTTAGACTGCTCCTGATGATGTCTGATGGAATCTGAAATCGGTTATCTCGGAATGATCCTATCTTGTCACTTGCTATCTGTAGAATGAAAAGTTATATACTACAGATGGAGGGTAGTAAAGATAGGCGGAGAGAGCGGAAGCCATTAGTGTGTAGTTATTTGGATAGACTAACCGCTATATCAGAAGAGTCATACCTAAATAAAATGGCACTTGGAGTACAGCCGTCTCCTCATTCTTTTTATACAACAATCCTTATATACCACCCTCTCCCCATTCCCGAAACTTTATGCTTAGGTTAAAATTGAAATGAAACTTAAATAATTGCATCTTAATTAT
>JAPMOR010028044.1:185360-222486 GCA_026543865.1 Argiope aurantia
TCTTAATTATACAGACAGATTAATTAAACAAATAATATATAATATAGCAATTATGTAACCACTTAACAATAATAATATAATTAAAATATGAGAAATTATATTTTTTACATTTGGGACATAGAAAAAAAAAGTTCGTAGTTCCTACCGCGTGGAACGCGCCGTTACTCACAGTCGACTAAGACTTATCTAAGTAGTTTGATGTGGAGTCGTTATTCTATACATTTAAAACGATTTTAGATTTTATATCCACAGCAAGCTTATAGCATCCTTAATCCATATTTGATTGCTCTAAGTATCGAATTTTTTACACCAACAACCGTTCGGATATTTTATTTATATATCTTCTAAATGGATATGGTAATAATAATTCAAAATATACTGAACGAACTTTACGAATTTTAATTAAATCTTTCGAAATTTTTTTTATAAAACTAGATTAAATATTTTCATATTATGAAATTGTTTATTTAATATTATTTTCATAATTAATGTATGCACTTTAATAAATTTTGCCCATATTTAATGCCCATTGTATAATTACCTGTTTTAAGACTAAAAATTATCTGAAGGAATGGTTTCCCCGGAACTTTTTTGTATTCTCTTTAACAAATGTATTTGTGTATTAACTGCAGGTCATTGGCTAACAATAGTTACGAAAGAGCCTAGTAGCGTGCGATCTTTAGCTATTAATCGTTGGGATGTGGTTAGCACACAAAAATTAAGAAATTCAAATGCATACTGTGGATGGATTTTTTTGATTGAAGGCGACATTTGACCCAGAATTACAACTGTAATCAAAAGATTATACACCAAATTTCATTTAAGTCGTTGCATTTTTGAGTTATCGCGTTTGCACACAAGTACATACACAAACTGAAAATATAGGCCGACGGATAGTCAACCTTTTGGTTCTAAATTTTATATCTACATTTTGGATGTCAAATCTAGGCGAAGAATTTTATTCATCTCTAGTTTTCTTCATTTTGTGGTTAGTCTTAACATACATTTGGACAGCTGGGAAAAAGAAAGCCTTATGAATGTATTTCGTTCAAAATTTGAGGGAAATACACAAATATGATGTAAAGTTCATATACCAAATTTCTTCTTTTTAACTCGAAAGGTTTTTAAGCTATCGCGTTCGCAGACAAATGGAAGAACAGACAGACATAATTCCAAAAATATATTTTTTGGTCTCAGAGAAAGAAACGTGTAAATTCATTAAGCTAAAACGTGGGAAGAAAGCTGGAACGTGTTTATTAACATCTCTAATACGAATGTTTTGGCGATTCCATTAATTTTTTACATACTTTGTATAAGAAAATGTAAAAATGCATATGCCTATTGTCTATCTCTGAGGGTGCATTACAGGAAAAACCGTTTAATTTAATGTTACCAAAATCGGCACAAATATGCTTTCTAGGATGCGAATGTGCACATTGACGTTATTTTTTTCGAGATAGGTTGTTTTTTATTAAAAAACGAAGCAAAATGTCTGATTTTAATTTTTTTTTGAAAATTCTATTACATAAAAAGTTTTTGCATCATTTTAAAACTGAAAAATTTATATTTTTCAATAATATATTGTTATTTTGAATTATCCTTCAGTTTTAAAAATCTTTTTATATATGATCGTTTCAAGAATACATCCAAATATGATTCGCATTAACATTTTTGATTATTGAAATTTAAGTCAAATCTGTTTCATATTTCATCAAATCTTTAAATAGTCTCTTTTTCCTCTTACGAGAAAGATAGAATTTTAAATCAAGAATTTTACTTGACTCTTAAGCAGTGAAAATGTAATAAGTGATTTTATACTTGACTCGCACTAATTTTTTTTTCTGCATAATCGCAAGCATAAGCATATTAGTATTTCAGGATTAGAATTGCCATGTGATATTTTGTCGCTAAACAGCAACACATATCTCAATTTTCCAAGTTTTGCTTTTGGAAAGGGGGAAAAAACGAATTTTTCCAATCAATAAAGACCATTTCTGACTATTTTAATATTTAGTATGAATATGAGACATCATCACGTCTGATATGAAAAAGAGTCCAAAATATTCTTTATCCGTTGCGAAAAATGTGTTTTTTTTTTCTTACCGAATTTTGAAACCTGAGATGAGTGGGATTGAACATTAAACGACAATTTATTAAGTGTACATGAATTATTTAGGAAATTTCCAAAACTTATGAAACATTATGTATTTTTAACAGTGCTATTCATAAGAAAATGGCAATTCGCTTTATTTTAAGAATTAATGAATCTGTAGCTTTTGATAATTTATGCTACTTTTTTAAGGGATACAATTAAATTTGTATTTTAAAATCTATATTTATATATACTCGAATTTTTAATTCTAATGTGAAGATATATACAGTGTCTCACAAAAGTGATGGGACACTTGTGCTTTACAAAAGGGAATTGTAATAAAATAAATTTAAAAAACATGTACAAATTTTTTGTGGGTGTGTTTCATTCTAAAATTTAGTAAAATTAATACATAACATACATTTTGTTAAAATATTAAAATATTAATTTAATAAAAATACAATTGTTTAGAACGGAGCAAAAAATAGCTCACATAAGTGATGGGACACCATTAGATATGCAACAAAAATCGTCTGAAATAAGCAATAAAAATATTTTTGGTGGTTTTATTTTTACTAAAAAGCAATTGGTAATAATTTATAAAATCGTCTGCAGTATTTCTTTCCAGTTTGTTTTGGAATTTTTGTGTTTTTTAGCTCTGTGCAGCCATGAATGCTAAACGAAAAGAAACTTCGCCTGAAATTCGAAAATTAGTTATTAATTTGCATATTGAACGTGGAAAATCTATTAGAAAAACTGCTAAAACAGTTAACTTGAGTCCTTCAACAGTTTCCAATGTCATTAAACGATAAAAGAATCATATTATTCAGGATAAAAGAAGACCTGGCAGACCCTCAAAGCTATCCAGTGAAATAAAGCGAATTATTGTTCGAAATATTAAAAAAAATCCAAGAAAGAGTGCTTTAAAGTTGCTGCTGATTTACAAGCCTTATATGGAATAATTGTTAATCCTGAGCCTATTAGAAGGGTAATTCGATCTGCTGGATATCACGGTAGAGTAGCCAGAAAAAAATTCTTCGTAAGTGAAAAGAATAGGAAACTCAGACTAGCTTTCGCAAAATCCAACATAAATAAGAATTCTGGTTACTAGAATAAAGTTATATTTGCTGATGAGAGTAAATTTAATATATTTGGTTCTGACGGTAGAATCTTGGTGTGGAGAAAACCCAGGGAAGAATTTCGCAAACAGAACTTGGTGCCAACAGTAGAACATGGTGGTGGAGGAGTTTTGGTATGAGGGTGTATATCATCCGCTGGAGTTGGCAATCATGTTTATATTGACAGTATAATGGATCAGTACAAGTATATTGACATTTTAAAGCAAAATTTGAAATCTTCAGCACGAAAATTGAACCTTCATAACGATTTTAAATTCTACCAGGACAATGACCCCAAGCACACTGCTTTGAACGTTAGACTCTGGCTGCCGTATAACTGTCCTGAAATAATAAAAACACCACCACAATCTCCAGACTTAAATCCCATAGAGAATATTTGGCAAGAATTGGAATCAAGAATTCGCAAACACACCATTTCTTCAAAATAACAATTAAAATCAGTGCCTCAAGAAGAATGGGGTAAAATCACTCCAGAAATCACAAAAAAATTACTCGAATCCATCCCAAGAAGATTAAATCATGTTTTAAAAATAAAAGGAAATCCAACAAAATATTAAAACTTTTTAAAAAGTAAAATTTTTGGATAAATATTTGATGGAAAAGTAAGTGTCCCATCACTTATGTGAGCCATTTTTTGCTCCGTTCTAAACAATTGTATTTTTATTAAATTAATATTTTAATATTTTGACAAAATGTATGTTATGTAATAATTGTTACTAACTTTAAATATGAAACACACCCAAAAATTTTTTGTACATGTTTATTTATTTATTTTATTACAGTTTCCTTTTGTAAAGCACAAGTGTCCCATCACTTTTGTGAGACACTGTATATTAGATTTTTTTTCCATTAAGAATAAAACGTTTAATTGATTTGCAGCTTATGGACGAAAAAATTTTTCATGCTCTTTGTTATGATTGCATGATAAATTGTTGGTCAAAATTATATTTGGCATGCGATATGTTTTTTATATAGATGAATGATTTAGATCGTTGTCATTATTGTTTTTTAATTCTGGTATATTTAGTTGCTTATTTCGCAAGATGGTATTTTGACTTATTTTAATGATAAAAGTATCTGAGACAATTAACCTGTTCAAATTAGTGTTAGAATTTACAAAAATATATACTTTATAATAATTTTAAAAATTATTTTAACCGAAAGCATTTTAAAAATTATTTTTACACATTTTTAATTCTAGTTTTTTATTTTGACGCAATTTTATAATTTTGTCTGGTACACTATAATCAACATATTGGTTCTTGCTACAAATACGTTCTATAATAAGCTCAGTAATGTTAAATATTGCAATATAAACTAAATTAATGCTACCAAAAATAATTTTTTCATTTTTATAGAAAATAATTTTGCCTAGTGTTTTTTTTCAGCATAATCATAAAAGGTCTTAATTCATTAACAAATTTATTTTTGAATTTTGTACCCCTGATAATGATGTCCAAGGTTCTGGCTCTACCTAATCAAGCCATTGTATATTAGTTTTTATAGTAAAGTGAGTTGACCTAATCTAAAAATTAAGACTCCTAAATCCAAAAGGATATGACAGATGAAAATCTTGCGATTACATTTTGCAATAATGAAGAAGTTTTATGGGGAAAATGGGCTAATTATTCGTACATGAGATGGTCAATTTTTTTTCCACCTTTGTAATCTGGCCATGTTTTTTGATAAGGAATAACAGTAGATACTGAGCTGAATATTCTATACATTTGAGTTAGATTATTCAAAATGAACCAATAATAAAATGTTACTTTTATTTAGAACGGCTAAATCATATGCATGGTCATAAAATGCAAATATTCTAGTAATAAACAAGTTGCTGAATTATTTTGCAGCATCGCTGCTACGTTTTGCAACAACATTTCATTTGAGAAGTTAATTGAATACATGTACAAGAGACGACCAGTTTTTTTTTGTTTATCCTTTTTTGCTGTGGTAGAATTGAAAAGCAATCACATATAAAATATACCTTTCATTATGAATGGAAATAAAATATGAGGATAAAATGCAAATATTCTTATAATTAAAGATGATGCCGAATTATTATCTCGATTCTTGCTCCTACATTTTGCAGAAACATTTCATTTTTGAAGTTCGTTAATTATGCATACAAAAGACAATCAATTTTATTTTTTTAGTACGTTCATCCTTTTTTTTCTATGGTATCTGCACATCTTATATACATAGTGAGTGATATTATTGAAAAGAAAACATTGATAAAATCTACTACTTTTATTGTGAATGGTCAAATAAAATAAATGAGGATAAAATACAAATATTCTTGTAATTAAAAATGCTGCTGAGTTATTGTCTCAATACTCGCTTCTACATTTTGTAGCAGCATTTCTTTTGAGAAGTTGGTTAATTAAGTATATAAGAAACAATCAGTTTTAATTTTGTCTGTTCTTGCTTTTTTCTATGGCAGTTGCACGTGCTATACACATTGTGGAGTGATATAATTGAAAAGCAATCACTAATAAAATCTTTTATTGTGAATGGCCAAACCAAATACATGAGGATAAAATGCAAATATTCTTGAAATTAAAAATGCTGCTGAGTTATTGTCTCAAATCTCGCTTCTACTTTTGAAGCAACATTTCATTTGAGAAGTTCATTAATTATGCATATAAAAGACAATCATTTATTGATTGTTCATCCTTTTTTTTTATTGTAATTGCACTTGCTATATATTGGGGTGTCCCAAAAGTTTCTTTCTCATCGCGAAAAGGACCAGTTTTTAAAGAGGCTTGTCCGTGGAGACGAAACTTGGATTTTATATCAAAATGTATTTAGAAAACGCACTTGGTGTAAGGACAATAGACCTTCAAGTGTCGCAAAGCCGGGACTACACACCAAAAACGTTCTTTTGTCCATTTGGCGGGATCGGAAAGGCGTAATTTTCTAAGAGCTCCTTCCTCAAGGTTAAGCAATAAATTCTACGAAATACTGTCATCAACTGGATCCATTGAAATCTGTCATAGAGAAATACGGTCAGAATTAATGAACCGACGAAGCGTTGTTTTTCATCATGACAACGCGAGACCCCATATTGCATTATTCGTAAGAGAAACGCTCTTAGTTTGATAAGGATGTTTTACCGCATCCTGCATATTCTCCAGATCTCGCTCCATCTGATCATTACTTCTTTCTGTACTTAAAAAATTCTCTTCTCGTCAGATAAATAAAACTGCACCTCGAGAATTAGCCCAAAACACAGCAATTTTAGAAAGAAGGCATAATGAAGCTTCCTAAGATGGAAGAAGGTAATAGAGCAAAAGGGTTCTTATATAACAAAATAAATAATATCTTGCAGTAAATATTGTGTATTCATTTCATATTATAAATAAGAAACTCAAGGAACACCCTAATACATAGTGCGAGATATTATTAAAAAGCAACCATTAATAAAATCTACTTTTATAGTGAAAGGCCAAATCAAATACATGAGGATAAAATTTAAACATTCTTGTAATTAAAAATGATACTGTGGTATTGTCTCATTCCTCTTTACTACATTTTGCAGGGACATTTAATTCAAGAAATTTGTTGATTTCGTATTCTTGAGACATTTTTTTTTTTGTCTAGACGTCTTTTCGTTTTCGATAAGGAATAATAGTAAGTGTATAGTTGCACATACTATACTTTGTAAATGAAATTACTCAAGAGTAACCAATAATAAAATTAACTACTTTTATCTTGGAGGGTCTAGTTAAATACATGATCATAAAACGTAAATATTCTGGTATTAAAAGTGATGCTGAGTTCCGGGGTGACGTTATTTATCTAAATAAAATTCTTCTCCAATAAAGCTTTTGTTTACAAATATTGTTTTCAGAAGTGACAACATGAAATTTTCTTTCTTCTTAAATATGTAGAACAAAACCTTTACAATTTATTATATTTTTAAAGGAGATATATAAGCAATCTTATGACATAAAATATTTTTATTTTTTCAATTATTTCCCCTTTTAAATTATAATATAATAGTGCAAAATTTAAGCAAATCACAAAATAACTTTTCCAAAATCATTACATTTGTCAGATTCAACTTTTAATAAAATTATAAGTAGTTATTTAAATCTTAAAATATATAATAAAATCTCTAGTCTGACAATAACTATGCCTCCTAATGCAGTGAACATTGTTTTCCTTATATGTGAGCATACGTTTCTAGAACTAACTTGTTTATGCCTTGTGGCATAGTTTATAAAACCTACAAGATGTGAAGTCGGATTGTAGTATTCTTTCATCAACCAACCCCCAATTAAATAAATATCGAATGCTATACAGATAATACAGTAAAATATCTTAACCGCAATTCAATGAGACCTTGCTGATCCTGGATAACAAGATTTTTTTCCTTCATAGTTGAATATAAGTTTCTAAAACTTACTTGTTTATGGTTTGTGATGTAATCTGAAGAAACTGCAGTATGGATTGCCCGATGATTATATACCTTGATCCTTCAGTGCCGATTAAAAAAATAATGTCAAATATGCAAGATTATACTGCAAAATCTCTTAAACGGCAACAGCAGGATCTCGCCGATGGGTGATTGTACTTTTTTTCGCTGACAATTAGTAACAATTTTCTAAAACATGCTTCTTTATGTTGGGAGTGTTATCTGAAGAGAGTGCAACATGGAAAGTTCGTTGGTTATATGCTTTGATCCTTCAGCAACAATGAATTAAAAAAAAATATGGAATGTGTTGTATATACAGCAAAACTTAGTTGATGGCGAGTAAGTTTTTTTCTTAATAATTGACTATATGTCTCTTGTACTTACTTGCCTGTATTTTATGTTGTAGGATGTAGAAATTGCAGATGCGATGTCCATTACTTAACCCAAATTAATAAATAAAATAATATAGAATATCTTACGGATTATACAGCAAGAACTCTTACAACGGGACCCCTTGTTGATGCTGGATAAATATTTTTTTTCTAAGAATTTAATATGTATTCCTTGAACTTGCTTGTTTACATTTTGTGATCCAATATGTAGAAAATGCATCGTGCAGAATCCGTTGATCATATTCTTCCATCACTCGACTACAATTGTGATCAATAAATAATATCTTATATCTTAAGATTTTGCAGCAAAATTTCTTATCCGGTACCTTTCTGCCGCTGGATAAGTGATCCCCCCCCTAAGAATTGAGTGTATGCTCCTTGAACTTACTTGTTTGTGTGTGCTAAAATTACTTGTCATTTTGCCGCGTTATCTAGAAGCTTCAGAGTGCAAGTCCTTTGGTCATGCTTTTGTTATCAACCGGCGCCAGTTAAATTAATAATATAGATTATCATATAAAATATTTGTAATTAAAACCCATTTTATTACAAATAATTTGTGTGATCCATTTTATTTCGTATTTCGGAAAATAAATTCAAAAAATATTTTTAATTTGCCATACATATTATCAGGAAATTTTTTTTAAATATGGTAGCGTATAATTTCGAATATTTATCTGCTTTCAAGATAGTCGCCGTAGTCTTAAAAATTCATTGTGCGCATACAATGACTTTCATGATATCTTTCGTATCAGAGCATGATATAACTCGGTAAATTTTATGAAAGACAGTAACCTTTCATCTCCTTTCTTCCATGTTACTTTCTTCCAGAGTGAGTCATCACTGTCTTCAATTTTTCCCTTCTCCGTGCCATCTTTATCCTCTCTCAATACATGTCCGATTATTTCGTCGTCATCAAGAGGGAATTGACGGGGCATCCACCCACGCCTGCCCCTTCTCTTTGCGAACTCATTGCATTTTTTCTTCTTTATCCCGTAATCCTAATTTTCGAGTTTAATTTTGTATCTGACAAAATGCTGTTATTTTGATATTATAGGCTATTCGTCAGCTAAGAGATTTGCAGTGCTTGAAAAAGTATTTATCAAGTAATTACAATTTAAGAGGTAGCTACTTTATCCATAAACAACTTAAAATGTTTAACCCTTAGTAGCCTGATTTACGAAAGTGATTTATTTTTAATATTACTGTGTTTGCTTGAGGGTCTAGATGAAGGGAAAAATAGCCAAAGAATTAGTAGGTAGGTTTTATGTAGGGCGGAATGCCTGAAGTATCAAAATTGATACTCACAAAAATAGCATTAGTTTCTTCAAGTAAAACATGCACTCGCAAAAAAATAATTATATCATAGCGAAAATAATATATTCACTTACCTCAAAAGTATTTATATTCTTCAGAAAAAGAAAATATATCAAATTTGTATTCAACAAAACTTTTAGTAAAATGTGTTTACTTGTTCACTTTGCCGCGCAAGTAATATGTCATAGATAAAATAAAACAATAATGACATTTGATTTTTTTTTAAATTTCGTTGGAAAGAATATTATACAACAGTAAAATACGTACAGCCAACCTATAAAAAAAAACTAATAGTAATGTGAACATTCGGTTTAAAAGATTGGTATCAAAATTGATACTCTAGGTCATTAAGGGTTAATTTCAAAGCGAGATATGAAGTTCATTGCATTTTAAATATATTAAATAAAAAAACCAATAATTTAATATAAAAGTTATTTTGGCTATTTATTTAATAGTTAACTATACCCGATTTTTATCTGGGGATTAAAATCCTTTCCTGTGTAAAATTTTTTTAATGAAAACTAATTTTGTATAAAATATACAAAATCCTTCTATAGTCTAAAACGTTTTAAAATTGAAATGAAAATATCAATTGAGGCAAACTATTTTTAAAAACCGCTTATAGTTAGTTTTCTCCAATTATTTGTTCGTTGGTTCTGAAAATTTTGTTCGTAAATGTTGAAGCCCATGAAAGGTTGCTTTCATTTGACCGATTGATTTGAAATTTCTTTTAAGTGCGATTTAAGCACTACTTCAAAACCAATAAAAAACAGCTTCAAAAAATGTATTAAAAGGGAAATTTAAATAATAATCGTATAGTAGTTCAAAGTGCAAAAATCATCTATTAATTTTTCTAAATTTAATAAATAATTGAATAGATGCAGACGATTTTGAAACTAGAGAATATTTAGATTCTCCGTTGCTAAGCAACGGTGAGACTTTGCGCTATTCGTAATTTCTGTTGCATTTTTTAAAAAAATATTCTTTTCAGCATTTGTTTATTGATTTTAAGAGAAATTTTATTCAATAAAATAAAAGAATTACGGCCATTAAAATTTTCTGTCGCCTCTACCTGCGTTTTCGGAGTAGTTATAAATGAATTGCATTTTAGAAGGTTATAGAACTATGAGTAATGAGAAATTTGGAGTAGCAATTTAACGAAGCCTAATAAGAACATAAATCCATTACTGAAATTCAAACTAAATTGAATTTCAGTGATAAAATTCAATTTAGTTTAATAAACTTATTTTCTTTTAAAGAAAAGTAAAGTTTTTGCGGGCAAATGAAATAGTTTGTATGCATTTTTGTTCCTCAACAATAAAAACAGTTGTTGCTATAATATATTGGAAAAAATGCATACAAAAAATTGTTGTCAGAATATATTAGCAAAACTCTGGAAGAAATTAAAAGAAAATTTTTAAAGCAGACGATTAAAAATTTATATGAAGAACAACTACTGATTGGGTATATATTCATTTTTTTTTTGCCAATGGAAAATTAACTATTTAATGAATTTCTTCTAAATGTTCACCCTTTCTTAAACTTCAATATTTGTGAATAAAGTTTAAAGTTTTTATTCAAGAAATATTAGTTTCATGGTAAAAATTAAATACCAAAGGTTTTAAAAAATAATCTGGATCAATTGATATTCTAAATTTCGTTAAGAAATAATTTCGGATAATAAAAGGGATTGTGCTTATTATAATAATTTATATAAAAGTAGATTTTACTTTTAAAAAATTATGCATGAAAGTATCTAAATTCTGAGCAACAATTACGAATTATGGTAATAATGAAGTGATAATTAAGCACTCCCTCCCATATACTTCCATTTACGCCCAGTCAGCTCGATAAACGTCCAAAAAATGTCATAAATATGAAATAAATGATATGCTGCATACATCATATTTAACATTCATCGTGTAATAATCAATAACAATTGCGCCTATAATGAAGATAGTGTAATAATGAATTATAATAATTCTCAGCAGAATAAAATTCTTGAAAATTTTCTACGTACCTTTCTCTCGATGAGTGACCTCTAACAAAATATAATTGATATTCAATAAACCAGATGTTTCCTTCAAGAGGCAACAAGAATTGAAACCAAAACTCATAAACAGCCAATGAAAGAAAAAAAGAAAAAGAAAAAGACCGAGAGAACAAGACGAACCTTGAAGAGGATGGGGAAAAAAACCCATATCTGTATGCTCCAAATCAGGCCAGGTCTGATTGCAGCTCCAGTGCTTCTAAATAATTCAACAAGCAAGAGAAAAGATTGATTCTTGTCTTCAAATAAATGATTCAGTTGTGGATGATTTATGGACTGTTCATCGAGTTGCCCTAATTTGAAATTATTTTGCTTGTTGATTCATTTCCTGTCGTATTTTTATGATTTTATTGCTTTTTTCGGTTTTCGTTAACCATCAAACCCTTAAACTGGGAAAGCAAGTAATTTACATTAAAAAAAAGCAAACGAGAATGCAGCTTTTAAAAAATAATTTCAAGGGTGCCTCAGACCTGTAGCCGTGCAACTATTGAGTACCGAATGCGAGAGATTGTACAACTGATGTTTTCATCTTCTTTCTCTTGGATAAGCGGACAAATGGGCTCAACATAGTATTCTATGCGAAAAGCCTTTATCGATGAAAAATGGAAAAAGTCGGCAAAATGTGAAGAAATCTGTCTTTAAACAACTGCAGTAAAAAAAATGATCCACTTTGCGCTTTAAAGGAGAAAATTTGAAAACTATGTCCAAAGAATCTAAAGAAATTTCTTGTAAGAAATCTATAGTTGTCGTAACATTGCATATAAAGAAGAAATGAAAAAAGGCGAATAAGGAAAAACGCTGCAAATAGCGATAAAACCTGGATATTTCTAAGCGATTGCCACAGAAAAAAAAAATGATCCACTTGTTGCCTTAACCTTCCTGCTGCGCGTCCCGCGATTTCCACGGGTTGGCGTTTAGTACATTTTCTGTGGCATCCCGCATTTTTCAGTTTAGAGTTTATTTTTACGATTACAGATTTTTTTTATATTGGTTATATTATTAGTGTGCAACATATAGCATCAATTCACTTTTTTGACAATTAATTGAACTTATTTGCAAACATTGCATCTAAATAGTGAATTTAAAGAATTACGCAGCGAGAAGGTTAAAGGGAAAAAGTTCGAAACTTTGCTCAAATAATCTAAAGAAAGTTTTAGTAAGAGAAATAGGGTTGTTACCGCAATGTATAAATAAGGGACGATGGAAAAGTGGTTACCATCAATTCCAAATATTACAAAAATAGTGCTAATATTTGAAGAAAAGAACCATCTGTTTACTTATCTATCAAGCAATGCATTTTCATCAAGATAAAGCAAATAAAGATACACATAAATCCACTATTTAATTCTAAAAAAAAACTGATGTCAAGTCAATATTTTTACTTCACATTCAGGATGAATAACCAGATATACCATTCCTGGAATATTAAATGCAAGTTTGGAATATTAAACAAAATACTGTATAGCAATAGATTTAAAACCTACGTTCTAATTTCAGATATGGTGGCTCTCCGTACTTTTGAGCATGCGCAAGTTGGTTTGGATTAAACCAAAATAGTAATGAAATGAAAGGAGGAGAAAATATTTATTTTTTACAAGCGATTTGAGGATAATTATAAAAAAAATCGAGGGAATGGAATAAAATTTTGCATGCAGATATCATACGGTTGAGTTCTAAAAAATAATGCCCGAAATAGCACCACAGCTTTCACAGTTACTTTTACAAGCACAGACTAAAAAAAATTGAAAGGTGCCGGCTTTTCCACTGACTTCGCAATCCACACCATGTTTTTTGCTCTGAACTTAGCTTACTGAATCTCTTTTGAAACCAGATGGTACGATGATTTACAAATTTTCAGAACGGACGTAGGATATTGTCAATGGCTGACATCATCCTTTTACTCGTAAAAGAACTCTATATGCTGCACCTTATTGTTTTGCTCCTTAATTTGAACAACATTCCTTTTAAAAGGAAACATCTCAGAGAAACGGTAAAGCTCTATTGCCTGAAAGAACGCAATTCTGAAAAGGCATTGCGTATCTACTGTAAACGTCCCCGGCTATGACGAGGTCCACGCTCAGTACAATCTGCATTGGATTTGAAATGCAAATTTGAAGGAGCTGGATAATATATATGATGAAATATGAACTGGATAATATATATAATCATTATGCGATAGAACTAATCCTTAACGACTATTCGGTCCTGTTGAGATTGTTGAGCAATTGTACAAAGCAATAAGCGGAGATCGCATTGAAAACTCAAGCTAAATTTCACTCGATTTAGGTGTGCCGAATTCAATGTACCACAAAATTCTAAGATCTATTTTTCACTTGTTTTTGTGTCAGTTTCAATGCGTCCAGACGATGCAAGCGGAGGATCACCAATTAAGGTTCGATTTTATTACATAATTCCTCACCTGCTATGACCCTGATAACTTGCTTTTGCACATTCTATGGGTAGATGAGCCACATTTCTGGTTATGAGTAACGCTAATGAGTTAATTCGAAGAGTTGCCAATTCAAATTCTATTGTTTCAGCCTTAATTTTGTTACAGGACGCAAAAGTGTCTATGTGGTGTAGGATAATAAGCATCTTCGTACTTGTCTTTTACTTTTTTGAAGAGATTACTGTCCAAGGTTCACTAGCGTTTAAGGTGAATTATGAATCAGTGCAATATTTTATCATTCCCGATTTGCAACAGCGAAATGTTTTTCTGACGACATGTAGATGCGAAATGGTTCCATCCCACATGAAGGATATTCTGTTAATGATTTATTATCGAAACACTTCGGTGACAGATTTACCACTCAATAGTGGCGATCATGGCCACTAAGGTTATCTGATGTTATTCCATTGAATTTCTGGCATTAGTGACATCTGAAATCTAAAATTTATACATCAAATTCACAAATTGGATTTGATTTGAAATATGTTATCTATTGAGAAAATCAACGGTTTTCTCTTGACATGGCATGTGCTGTAATATTATATACCATCAGCCGAATGTTAAGGATAAATGTGTGAAAATGAACACGTCGAAAATTTATGAAATACAAATGTTGTGTTGCTTTTTTTAATGTCTTTTATTGTTTTTTTTTTCGATTATTTCTTCCAAGAACTGCCATTTTAATCATTAAAAATGCCTTTCCAACTACTTTTAAAGTTTTTTTTTTACAGTGAGATTTCATAGGAAAAATGGATGTTAAAACTCGAAAATTTCATTCATTGTAAAAATTTCTGTCAATGTAAATGAAACTTTGATGAATCATTTATTGTTTATCCAAACCTTTCTTGAGCGCATACCGTATAATACCTGTATTCAAAATTTTTTCCATTCCTTTGAAAGGTATGCTCACTAGGGAAAAGTTATATATTGCCAAAAAAATTTTATAATTTCGTACAAGAACACATTGTATAAGATTCCATTTAAAATTAGATAAGTTTAAAAAAGATTGAGAATCAACGTGGAGGAAGAAGAAAAGAACGTACCTAACAGACGACTCTGGAGAAGCATCCTCTTTACTTACTGCGTATCACTCCTCTGTGGAGTAAAATCACCGAGAAGTGATTATCACATCGGATTCTGAAACGAATAATACATTAATAGATTATAAAAAAATGTGGAAAATTTTATCTATGTTAATCTTACAAAGAATCTTATTATCTACTTCATCGTGCCCATGCTTCATTTGCATATTGAACTATTGCTTCTTAAGCGTATAAGCTGATATTATACTATAAAATTACACAATAATTCAATACAAAAATGATACATAATATACTATTATCTCAGGTGTTTTAATGGGTTTAAGTTCAATCTGGAGTTATAGAATTATTGCATGGGGAAACTGAATTTAGTGCGGTGTTTTGACGAAATGAAGAATTTGTAGGATCGTCTACGAAGTAGATATCTATCCATGAGCACGGACCACGGCCGAGGTGTAAAAAGTGTCAAGGAAGAATAGGCAGAAGAGACATCAATGTGGAATAGCCCGTGCTCGTGAAACTAAGATAATAATAAAAATTCCCGAATAGTTGATTCTATGTATTCGACATGGAATTATGGATATGTATCCTTAAACGATGCAGGCACTTTTAGCATCTGCAGATACAGATGAGTCTAAATTTTGTTATATGGGCGCAGATCCCACCAGGTGGAAGGGTGAGTACATCAGATTTGAGGATGAGAAGATTCCAGCATGGTAGTTGGTTCTCGCCACCCGGGTGGGTACAGAAATGGTGTGGGGTTCACAACTCCGTACTGACGGACGTGCAAATTAACTTTTGTGAATTTTACATAACTTTGTGAATTTTACATTACTTTGCAATTCTAAAAAAAAAATGCGTTTAATCCTATAATTAAATATTATTTCGAATTTTGTTAAATTTGACAATTTGGCAAATTTAATGTAAAGTCCACATTTTAAATTTTGCATGTATAATTCAAAAACGTTTGAATTATTTTGTTCACAGACAGACATAATTCCAAAATTGCGTTTTTCAGACTCGGGGAAGTCTAAAACGTTAAAATTAGACAAAATATCGAGGTTGAATTTTTTGACGATTTTAATATTTTCTCTTCGTGTACCAGAAAATAAGAATGAACAACTCGCTAGTTTCATCCACAATTACAATTTGGAAACACATGCGAACTTGAATAAATTCATTCAACGATGGGTTGTTGTATACTGCGATTTTCTTTTAAGAGGAATGTATGCCCTGAATTATATGGTGATTCACTATAAAGGGGGAAAATAAAGACATTATAGGGAGAGATCTCCCCAACATTTTCTTAAATAAAGACGCATCCTCCTACTTAGAATTTGGGCAAAGCCGTGAACGCAACAAATGACAAGATTTTTATTGTCAGAATCCACATATTAGAGTTCTGCGCTTCATTGTATAGTGAACAATACCGCCTATGTATATTTTTCGACTGAATGAAACAGAAATTTGACACTCAACTGTAACATACCAAATTTCATTTATTCAAGTTGCTGAATTTTTTAAGTTACAGCTTTCATATGCATGTGAAAATACAGACGGACAGACGGCAAATCACTTGACGTATTTGGTTCTAAATCGTATATAAAATATATATGCACATTAACACTTTAGATGTTAATGCATTTTACCAAATTTTATTCATCTAGCTCTTTACGTATCGTAGTTATTCTATCAATCTACTTGAACAGCCAAATGCAGATTTTCTATGAATGGATTTCAAACTTTAAACGTTCAAACTATAAAAGAAATCTACAAAAATGATGTAATATACTTTAGTAGTATGTTTACACATATTCTGGCTCACAAATCTAAAAATGTCTATCTATACTCTAATCATAAAAAAAATCTTATTTTTATTCTTAAATTTAAAAAAAATATTTTTTTTAAAGAAATTAAATCTGTTTATATCCCATTAATTTTTTTAAAAAAAATTATCAATATTATAATCAATTTATTATTTTTAATAAACTTTGTTAATGAAATGAATAAAGTTTATTAAAGTATATATAATTAAAAAAATTAACGGGATGTAAACATTTAATTGCTAAAAAAAAGATTTTTTTTAAAGTTTTAAGTATAAAATTTGGTATTTTTTTAATGATAATAGTGAATGACACTTTTAGATTTGTGAGCCCAAACGTGCGTAAGCACACCAAGTACATTCCAAATTTCATGAATCTAACTCAAAGTGTTTTTGATTTATCCTATTGACAAACAGAAAGAGCAACAGATACATAGAAAAAATTTCAATAATATGCGTTTGGGATTCAGAAGTATACGAAATGCAAGTATTCGTCAAAATTTCGAAGTAGATTTTTTTTTTTGCGCGATTACAATGTTTGATATATAATATATATTTCGTATACAAGAAAAAAGAATGTTTAAGAGATTGAGAGAATACTGCTTGTTCTAAATCTTCAATCTTATGCAATTTTAAATATAACTTGTATTTAAAATTTTAAAATGAGCATGCATTTGGGCTTCTATCTTTGAAGCTATAACGCTATTTTATTATCTTTTTTTCATCATGCTTTCACAAAAACATAGAAAAAAAATGTTACCTGAACTTGAATTACATCTTTTTTTACTACATTTTCTTGATGTCTTTATAACATTTACGACTTTTTGACTAGCGATCGAAAGTCGGGACACTGATTTAGGTTACGCGAATAGAGAAATCCTTTTTCCAAAAAATCAGACTGATGGATAAGGGAAACGAGTTAGCAGGCAAGAGTTGAGATGAAACTGGAATTCTTTTTCCTGTAACTGCTGGGTGGATAGAAAATAGGGCTATTCTATTTTCGGCTTAATTATAGAGTGAACTATGGATACATCATTTCCAATAACGTGTTCATTGTCAGTTGAAAGAATTCTTTGAAATCCGATGGTGAGCCAGGTTGTGTCGGCATTATTAATTGGTACTGAGAGGGATAAGAACTGCCTCATACCTATAAAAGATGGATTAATTTTAAAGAAATCACTTAATAGTGAGTTAAATTTTGATAGCCATAAGACTTATATAATCTGATGGGAATAATTATGAACATTGAATTATTTTTAGGGATATAATGAAGAGTGGGCGCCGATATACTTTGTCTAGAATCAACCTTTACATGCTAATTCCAAAACGGTGTTCATTAGACACTCTATCATTAATTAAATACTTTGCAGTCTGATGATGAGCTAGATTGCGGCAGCTCTAATTCCGTTCAAAATGTACCAAATATATACACTGTTGTGCAAAACTTAAGCAACAGGTATGTCTTTTGCCATAACTTCACGAGAAATCATCTGAGAGACATAAAATTCAGAAATGAGATACAGCATTTTGTTCTGAAAGAATGACGAAAGCATAGTTCCGCAGAAATGAATACAATGCATACAGTATGGAATCAAACAAAAAAAGGCTTTATTGAACTCATAGTATCGTTACACATGATTGTCTGTCCAAGAGGAAGAACAGCAAGCAGATGTTCCTTAGTATGGGATATGCCCTCCCCTTACTGAAATGGTTGCTTCGCACCGTCTCCCCATACTCAGCACCAGATTGTCCAACAGTTCTTGAGGTAAGAGTGCCCATTCCTCAATCAGCATCTGTTTAAGTTGTCGGGTGTTCCCAGGAGGATGTAATCATGCCGCAAGGCGTCTCCCCAAAGCATCCCACACATGTTCTTTCGGATTTAAACCAGGGGAGCACGCCCGCCAAAGACCACCGAAACGGTTTCTTTCCGTGATGTTACTGGGATGAAACCGTGTCCCGACCTCCCTCCAAATCAACTGGCGTTGGGAATCGCTTGTAACATCACGGAAAGAGACCGTTTCGGTGGTCCTGGAGTTGTCGGCTGGGGAGGCAGTATGATGAACGGGCGGACTGAGCTCCACGTTTTCGACAGAGGTTCTATAACTGGAAATCGCTATTGTCAGGAGGTGATCCTTCCCCATGTGCGTCTGTTCCGAGATGCCATTGGATCAGACTTCGTTTTTATGGATGACAATGCACGGCCACACAGGACTTATGCTGTTGAGGAGCTCCTGGAAAGTGAAGATATCACACGAATGGATTGGCCGACGTGCACCCCTGATTTAAATCCGATAGAACATGTGTAGGATGCTTTGGGGAGACGCCTTGCGGCACGATTACATCCTCCTGGGAACACCCGACAACTTAAACAGATGCTGATTGAGGAATGGGCACTCTTACCTCAAGAACTGTTGGACAATCTGGTGCTGTGTATGGGGAGACGGTGCGAAGCAACCATTGCAGTAAGGGGAGGGCATATCCCATACTAAGGAACATCTGCTTGCTGTTCTTCCTCTTGGACAATCATGTGTAACGATACTATGAGTTTAATAAAGCCTTTTTTTGTTTGATTCCATACTGTATGCATTGTATTCATTTCTGCGCAACTATGCTTTCGTCATTCTTTCAGAACAAAATGCTGTATCTCATTTCTGAATTTCATGTCTCTCAGATGATTTCTCGTGAAGTTATGGCAAAAAAACATACCTGTTGCTTAAGTTTTGCACACCAGTGTATTACTTTCAAAGAAACCTTAAATAGTGAGTTAAATTGTAATGGCCATAAGACTCACTTAAGAGAATATAATTTCATGTGAATAACTATGAACATTGAATTATTTTTAGGGCCATAATGAGGAGTGGGCGTCGATATATTCAGTCTATAACCAATCATTACACGCTATTTTCAAAACGGTGCTCATTAGCTACTCTATCATTTGAATAAATTCTTTACAATCCGAGGGTGAGCTAGATTGTGGGAGCTCTCGTTCCGTTCAAAACATACCAAATATATATTAATTTTAATCAAATCACTAAATAGTGAGTTGTATTTTGATGTTCATAAGACACATTTGAGTGTGAAAATCATGTGAATTACTATGAGCATTTAATTATTTTTAGTGGCGTAATGAGAAGTGGGTGTCGATATACTCTCTCTAGAGCCAATAATTCATACATTATTTCCAAAGTTCATTAACTTCTCTATCAGTTGAAATAATTCTTTGCAGTCCGAGGGTGAGTTATATTATTTTGAGCGGTACGAGAGCTCCCAAGATACCAAAAAAGGTAAATTAATTAGAATTACAAAGAAATCACTTAATAGTGAGTTAAATTTCGATGGCAATAAAAGACTCATTTGAGAGTTTATAATCTCATGTGAATTACCATGCACATTTAATTATATTTTGTGGGGTAATGAGGAGTGGGGGTTGATATTCTCTCTCTGGACCCTGTCTTTAGACACTATATCCAAAACGGTGTTCATTATCTACTCTACCATTTGAATAAATTCTTTGCAGTCCGAGGGTGAGGTAGATTGCGGCAGCTCTAATTCTGTTCAAAACATACCAAATATATATTAATTTCAAAGAAATCCCGAAATAGGAGTTAAATTTTAATGGTCATAAGGCTCATTTGAGAGTTTATAATCTCATGTGAATAGCTACAAACATTAATTATTTTTAGTGGCGTAATGAGGAGTGGGGGCGGACATACTCCAAAGCCAATCTGCAATCGCTATTTCCAAAACGATGTTCATTAGCTACTCTATCATTTGAATGATTTCTTTGCAGTCCCAAGACAAATAAGACTTTTTTAGTAGTGGATTTTGAGCAGTCTAAGAATTGTCGCATACCAAGAAAGATAGACTAATTCACGGTTAATTGCCTTGAAATTAAATTTGGACGTTCTATAATAGACTCATTTGAGATTTTGTAATTGTTCTTGAGTTACTAAGTATTTAATAATTTTCATTGGCGCATATTGTGAGGTGGACTCGATGCTTTCACTTCAGAGCCTGTCCTTACATACCCTATTTATATGATTTTATTAACCTCTATTAATTAAATGAAACAGTTGTGTTGTCCGCTGGTTTAATCTTGGTTTGAACGTTTGTTTCCTTTGAATGAGATAAAGGCTGCCGATCATCAAAAAAGGTAAATTAATTTCGGGGGAATTACTTAATAATGAATTAAATTTTGATTGCCATTAAAGATACAGTTGGAAATGTGTAATCGTGTTTGAATTAATGCGTATTTGATATTTTTCAGTGCGTAGTGAGGACAGAGAATTGATACACCCTGCAGTAACTAATCTTTACTCTTTATTTTAAATTTGGTTTTCGCTAGTTTCTCCATTGATTGAATGAATTATCCGTGGTTCAGTGGTTAGACAGACTGTTTCACATTCTTGATTTTTTTTTATTGTATGAAAACTGCTTTTTACAGTTAAAACAATAAAATAAAAGATTTTAAGATTAAGGGAACAAGTTAATTTTTAAATTTTATTTTGACTATAAAAATTTAAACTGAATCGGAATATAAAGATATTTTTATCCACACACACACGCACTGTATAAGATATATTTTTACGATGTTGTTCTAAGCTTAAAATTCTGTGCAATATCATGATATTGTAGTAATCTCGTACAGGATTTTGTTCTACTCTGGGTGTCTAAAAACCAGAAATATGATATCTGGAAATCGATTTGGATGATTCAGATTAAGAGATGAAATTCCATTTAAATTTTCACTTTTTTTGGAGGAAAACTCAGATAGGAATCAGAGGCGAATTTCCATCTAGGCAACTGCTTAAGCACTGTTGGATTAAGGGAGGTTGTCGATTGATATAATACAAAATACTATTAGCCTAGCTATTAAATAAATAAATTTGCAGAAAGAAAATCCCATGAATTAAAAAATATTATGAATATATTAACATTGTTAAACATGATTGATTAGTTTCCTATCAGTTTCTTTACTTTTACTTTTTAACTGCACCTTTATAGACATCGAGCATCTGCTTAAATTGAGAACAAACGTAGATTTTGCGCAATTATGATTCATAGTAAACAAATAAATAACGGGAAACACATCTTCACAAAGTTACTGAAATAAAAAAAAATCGTATTGTTTAATGTAAAAATGGCTTCAAATGTGAAACTAAACAGATCAGTTTATTTTGAGGGACCTCATAATACGTACCATCTAGGACCGTAAATTGACTAAATCCGCCACTGACAAGAAAACTTTGAAGTACTTCCGTTTATACAAACCAGGTATTTTTTCGTGACATTTTTTGTTCTTTTGACCCATATGCATTTTTATTTATGCTTTCTTGTGTAGCAAATGTTTCCTTTTTAAAAAAATATTATGTCCAGAAATATCATGCGTGGGTGTTAATCTTAAGCCGCTAAACGGGAAACTGTTTTTGTTAAAAATTGCAAACATATAATATATTTAAGAATGCCGAAAAAACAATTTGAAATAAAATTCCTGAAAAAGTAATATCAGTAAAATATTGACCTCCAAAAATATTTTTGAAAAAATTGTATTTAGAACGCCTAAAATGCTGTGCATCTAAAATACTACTGGAACTACCCTCCCCCCCCCCCCCCAAGAAACTATCAATAACAAAAAAACAAACTAAAGTGAAATAACAAATAGGAAAATAAAACAGGCGAAAATGAATCCAGGGTTCAAATCCGGGATTTTCTTTATGCGAGAGCTCTGAATGGCGCCGAGAAATTTACCCTTTCGAAAATTCAAATATTCTATGCTTATCACAGGTTACTGAAGAACAAGAACAAGAACTATTCGACTTCAAATACAGTAAAATACAGAGACACACATGCTTGAATTTGGAATAAAAGACAATCCTCAAACACCAAAACACGAAAGGATTACACTGAACTTACCCGGGCCTATCATACAGCTGGGAGATGAAAATCGTTTTCTTGAAACAATCTAGTATCTGGCTGTCTTTGAATAATATTTGATATTATTAAGTTTTCAAACGGTATTCATTTTTATCTGTTTCGTCTTAATTGTTTGTTAGTTCACATTAGTTTCTTGGTTTTCATAAATCATATTGCATTTCTCTATCGATTAAGAGATACTTTTGATGACATTTCATGTAGCATGCTTTTATTTATGTGCCCAGATGTTTTGTGATGACGCAACAGCCTGCCGAGTCGTGACGCCATCTATTGGTAAATCAAACTGCAAAGCAATATGGCTTACTCCATTTGTCTAATATAACTTCAGCCATCGATTGTATTTTGAAAAATTTATTTTATTTATTCATAATTTAATATAATTTTTAATTACATATTCAGTTTAATTCATGTGCATTTATTCAGAATTGCATGGATGTGCATTTGAATTATATTTCTGAAATACGAAAAAAATGTGCTCTATTTATAGCCATAATGCAACTGTAAAATTTGACGTCAATGAATTTCTTTTTAAAAATTATTTAGAAACTTTTTTGCATAGCCAATCATTAGGCGATTGTGTTCCTTGTGAAACATAAGATTCGAGTCACACCTGTTGCAAAGTAAAAATAGTAATAAAATAAAAATAAAAAAAATGTAGCTGATAATCTGAGTTAGAAATAATTTTTTAAAATTATTTTACAATCGATTTGTGCTGCCATCTGCTGTTGTTAAAAGTGAATAGATGTCCTATTTTATTTAGATTTTAGTTTTGAGATATTCTTTTCTTTTAATGATATTGAAAGGATTCCACTGTTTAACCTGACTAAGAAAAATAATTCTTATGCTAATAAAAATATTTCTTTATTGTTTCGACAATTCAGTACTTATGAATGTGCAGTGTGATTTGTAATTTTCATAGGATAGGTAGTTAAAAAAAAAGAACGCCTACAAAAAACATCGATATTGTTTTCATAAATAAAATAAAAAGAAGTTTGGGCAATATTTCTAAAGATGTTAATTATTTTCCCTTCCTAGTTATTTAAATAAATGAAGACATCAGATAAGCTTCAATTCCAAATTTGCAAGCTTCTGCTGCCATCTATCGGAGAAATGTTCAACTTGTAGAGCTCAAGGTTACAATCCTGGATGAGTTTCTGGTGCTCTCTTTCTACTTCTGAACTTTTATATGCGTTTAAAATCGTACAGTTTATTACTATTGAAATATCCTTTATCAACGGTCAGTCAGGGATGTGAGGAAAGCGAGGCTGTTCTATTATTCCATCCCAAATAACACCTCGATATTGTACATATATTTTCGATATTCGCTAATTTTAATGCTGAACAGTATCATGAAAAAACTAGTATTACTATGAAAGATCTTTGGACGCCACTGGGATACTTACATTTTCTTTGATACAAATCGTATATATGTAATATATTCATTCTCCGCCGTTTCTGAAAAAGAGGATATAAATATATATCCTTTTTCAGAAATGATTTATTGATACCTTATTTTTCCTGTAATTATGCGTAGTCTGTAATAAATTATCGTTCATTTTTTTGTTTATATTAATATGTATATCTATATTATATTATTAAATAATTAATCTATATTATTACGTTATATTTATTATTTTTTCTTAAATTTAATTATTTTTATTAATCAGTTTAATTTCAGTGTTCTATAGATCACACTCTTACGGATTATTTTATGAAAATGCAATGTACGTTCTATTTTTCGGAGCAAATAAATCTTTACAAATTTCAAATCATCTTTGGATCAGTGGCGTACTGAAGGGGTGGCGAGACTTGTCTTCGCCAAGGGCACAATCATATAAATGACCAGGAAATACCCAAGAGTTAGTTTTTTCTGTATAATGATAATAATAAAAGGAATTTAATGAAAGAAATGTTTTCTGTGGCAGATTAATAAAAGTATATTCCGTTTGCAGCATATATTAAATAATTTACATTTGACATTATACTTGGAGGCCGCGGTGGCCTGGTGGTAAGGTCTCGGCTTCGGAACCGGAGTGTTTCAGGTTCGAGACCCGATTCCACCGAAGAACCGTCGTGTAAGGGGGTCTGTTGCACGTGAAATCCGTCCTGACCAAACGTCCTCCCGCTGGTGTGGTGTGGTGTGGAGAGGGGGGTGCCAGCTCAGGTGTCGTCCTCGTCTTCTGACCGTGGTTCAAAATTACGAGGTCCGTCCCAAAATAGCCCTAGTGTTGCTTCAAACGGGACGTTAATATAACTAAACTAAACTAAACTTGACATTATACTTTTTTCATATGGAGGGGGGGGGGTATTTCTGAAAAGGGTTCATGATTATCTCGTAACTATTCCGCTTTGGAGCTGTTCTGAACTCATCCTCTTAGGCCGCTTCACAATTAGATGGTTTATGCCGTCTTCAGTCTAGTGTTATAGGATCTACTGATTTCTTAAGTTTGTCAATCACAGTTCACGGCAACAGCAACAACAACAACAAAAAAATGAAATACTGGTCGAAACTTTTTAATATAAAACAAGCCTTATTTAAGAACGATCTCTGTTCTACCAAGAAAACAGTTAACCAGAGCATATATATATATTTTCATTTCTCAACTAGAAAGATGTATTTTGAAAGTCTTAATGTATAGATCCGCTTTGAACTGGTTTTAAACCACACCAAACTATGAACCTTATAAAATTTATAATCAAAACGCTAAGTTTTTTCTTCTTACGGAATTGATAATTAAGTATCCGTCTTCTTTCGTGATAAAAAATTCCAGTGGGAAGGGGAGTTAAAATTTAAAAAAAATATTTAAGCTAGGTTTCATATATATAATTTGTATTTCTTGACAAGTTATGTAAAACTAATTAGTCTAAGAGTTCAATACAGAAAGCATTTTAAAATTCCATAGAAAATCGTTTGGCTTATTGAAAGAATTCTTTCCACAGATTTTAGAATCTGCTATTTTATCGATCGAAAATTTTAATTTTATTATCTTAATAATTCCCGATAAAAATTCTATTCTCTTGAAAAGAAGTAAAATGATAATTAGAATTATTTGTCGCTATTTCCATAAATTAGAATTATTAATAATTAGAAATATTTGTTATTGTTTCTTTTCCAACTGGTAAGTGAATAAATAAGCTCACAATATAAATTAAGTGGAGTGGTCTCCCCAAAATTTCTCGCATATTCTCCTATAAAGGTGATATTTCTCTCCTTCCACACAAAATTTTGAAAATTGGATAATGCCGCGAATGCCTTAATAAATAAATATATTCTATATTTATATTATATATATCTATACTTATAATGAAGCTCTGTGTGTGTGTGTGTGTGTGTGTGTGTGTGTGTGTGTGTGTGTGTGTGTGTGTTGGCGCTCTACAGGCTAGACCATTCAACTTACAGCTACCAAATTTGGCACGTGTATACCTTGGAGGCCGGGAATGTGCACCTGGGGGTTATTTTTTCGAATTTTTAACTAGAATGCATTGTGCGATTTTTAACAATTAATACCTGCCATACAGTTAGTACACGAATATCCAAAAATTGAATACATAATTTGAACGCTTTTTTACCGACTGATTAAAACTAAAATTGAACTTAGATCTGCAGTTAAAGTCATAAGATCTTACACTAAAATATCATTTATTTTGGCAATTGTGTTTTTGAGTTATCGCGAAAGTTCAGATGACAAATAGTCAAGTGTTTGAAAGATTGCATTCAAAATTTTATAAGAATCTATAGTTTACCATAGATTCTAAACCTACCTACCAAATTTTATCTATCTAGCTATTTATGTTTTGAAGTTATAAAGTTCACTTATGTTCAAACTGTCTGGTAAATAAACTTCCACTGAATGAGTTTCCTTCAAAACTTGATAGAAATATACAAATGTGAAATCCATATACAAAATTTCATTCATATAGTTGAACGCGTTTTTGAGTTCTCATGTTCACAGACATGGATATTGCCAAAAATATGTGGTTCAAGTTCAGGGATTCGTCAAAATCTCTCATTCTAGTTTTTTGATGGGCCGCGGTGGCCTGGTGGTAAGGTCTTGGCTTCGGAACCGGTGGGTTTCAGGTTCGTGATCCGATTCCACTCAAGAACCGTCGTGTAAGCGGGTCTGGTGCACGTTAAATCTGTCCGGACCAAACGTCCTCCCGCTGGTGTGGTGTGGAGAGGGGGAAGTACCGGCTCAGATGTCGTCCTCGTCACCTGACCGCGGTTCAAAATGACGAGGTCCGTCCCAAAAAAGCCTTAGTGTTGCTTTAAAACGTGACGTTAATAGGACTAAAGAAATAAAATAAACCGAGTTTTTTTTTTTTTGGAATTATTATCAGGCATCTTCCATACTTTATACACGAGAAAGTAAAGCATTTTTCTGATTCAGAGATGTCTGAAACTCGAAGATTCATCAAAATGTAGAAAGGCATTTTTTTTTACTGATGGCAATAATTTGTATACTTCCCATACGAAAAAGAAAGAAAATAAAAATCGGTTTTTAAGGTTATTAAAGTGCTTAAGTCGATCTGGATTAGTTATTTATCTCAGAAGGGATATAATAAATAAATAAATAAATGAATCTAAGAAGTTGCATTCGTCTTATTTAATTTACTACTCCCGCTCAGTGCATTAGCTCATAACATGGATCATGTATTATGTTAAATGTAATAGCTATTATCCTCATTAATAGCTATTACGCTCCTCATTAATAGCTATTATCCTCATCAGTCATATTAATGCAGGTAAATTTAATTGATATTCTATAGATGCTTATTCTAAATCACAGTGTGAGAAGGGATGTTTTGATTTAAAATTCTACAATCCTACATATAGTTACATTACATTAATTAATCATACCGTACGATTTTAAATTACCATATGATTAAAATCCCAAGGTAAATTAAATGTAACGGTAAATTTACCGTATTTAACATAATTAGTTATACCGTAAATACGGTATAACTAATTTGACTAACTGTATGAATATTGATATCTGCTAACTTAAGTTATTCTTTTTCAAATAATTATTTTAAATAGTTAAATGATAGTTAATAATAAATTATTAGTAAATTTTAGACCTGTTGATGGTTATTTTTAATCAAGAAATTGTTAATTTTTACTTTATCGTATACGAAGTGTAGAAGAAGTATTGCAATCTTTAAAAAAATCGAACATAAAATTTTGGTGAATTTCCGCGTTACCGATTTCCCCGAGTTCGATTTACACATTTTTTTTTGTATTATGTCTGTGTGCCAAACTCAAAAACCTATTGAACTTGGTGGATGAAATTTGGTATGTGTACTAACGACCAAATTTGTAGATTTCTGTCACATTTTGAATGAAATCCACCCAGTTAAATTGCTAGCGAACTCTATAACTCCAAAATGTAAAGAGCCAGGTTTATTATCTAAAATATTGATTCTTATCAAGTATGGAACCAAATCTGTAGAAGGGTTGACCGCCAATCGTTGTGTGCATTCGCATGCGTGTGAAAAAAATGGGTTAAATTACTGAAATTTGCTATGTTATTTTATGACAGAATTGTAGTTTCGCGTCAAATTTTGGTTTATTCGGTTATTTCTGCCTTTTGGCAATTAAAATTTTTTTTTCTGTGCATAATTTTCAACAATAATTTTTATTTTGTCATGGAATTCAAACCACTAACAAGTTTTTATGAAATGTTTCATCATTTGATTTTCTTCCTTTGTTGAAAGCTGAAGAAAGAAAAATCACTTCACATGGGGGATAATAAAATAGTTACAACACCTCCAAAAATTACTTTCAATTTAAAGACATATTGTTGCAAAAAGGAATATCTGTACATAGTTAGCTTGGCTGAGAGGTCCGCGATTCAAATCTCAGCCATGCAACATTACATTTAAGGTTGGAGTTTAATTTAAATTTATTGTTATTAATTGATTAATATAAATTTATTGTTATTCATTGGTTAATGTAATAGAAGCTTCTAGAACTTTCTATAAACTTTTATATAAATTTGGTGTTCCACAAGCAGTGGGTTCATTTTTCTTAACCTGTTTGTTATGAGTAGCTTAAAGCGAATAAACTTGATATTGTGTTACTTTGTGACATGTTATTTTTTGCATCTTCGTGAAAATATTAACTAGACTCTCATGTTTTTAATTGTGCTGTGGGCCCTGACGATATAAGGAACATTCATGTACGCATTAAACAGAACAGGTGTAAGGTTTATAAAATTAAATGGCTTTATTGTTAATCACGGTTGGTTTCTTAAAAATATTTTCTGAGGTAATATTGAACATCAAATTGGGCATAATTTGATTTGAAATGTATAATTTTATGCATAATTGATAAATCATTTGAATTGAAATCCTACCACTAGTTGCGACAAAGCAACTGGTCGGCAGAAGCGTTACTTTAGTGACATTTTATTTGGAACGAAAGGACCAATAACTTTTTCTTTAACTATCATGTAACTGTCAAACCTTAAATCAACTATCAGTTAAATGAAAGCATTTAAAAAGGAAAGTTTCTTAAGCTTTAAATAATCTACCCAGTTCTTGATTAATTTATTTATTTTAAAATTCGTTATAAATTCAGCATTTTGAATTTATTTGTATAAAAAAACAGAAATGATTAATATTGCAGCTTTATTATGATATTTGTTTGCTATTCTATTTTACTCGTAAAATATTAAAATGCTACAATAAAAGTGAATTTAATTCTATTATTTGGTTTTAACATTTTAAAAATAAAATTTAATTAACATTGCATTTCCGGACTATATTTTTGAAATCATTTTAGGTATTTAGTTTTAGAAGTGCATGAAATATATTTTTCTTGGTTTGATATCTGCCCTAAGCAATGAATATATATATTTTTAACTTTTATCCTAAGTTGGCATAAAAAAGATGGACCAGAATGATATAAGAATTTTTAAGACTATAAGTTATTAACCACATAACCACTAAAAGAATAGAATTTTGTTTAATTTTGAATAATTAAAATTTTAATATGAAATGAGGAGATTTGTTTAGATACCAAATTAAAGAATTTTTGAGTTCGTAAATTGCCGTTTAACTATTCATAACAATTAAATCAAAAACCGGAAATTATTTCGATTTTTAAAATTCTTTCTAATATATAGAAATTTCAAAAATCTACAGCTTTTATTAATATAGAAAACATGAAAGTCGACAGCAAAAGTGGTAGATATTTTTATGTTAAGGAATAATTAAAAGAAAGTCCTTCTTGAATTCCTTTCTCATGGCAGTATATGTACAGCAATAAATTGTAATTGAACCAGATTTGAGATCGAGTTGCAATCAGCCAAATTTCGAGTTCGTAAATAACGATTAAATAGAATACGAGAAATGACTTCCATTTAAAAAAAATCTTTCTATCATAGAGGAATTTCAAAAATCTGTATCCATTATTTATAGAGGAAGAAAGATCATGAATGTAGCAAAAGCAGAAGATATTTCTCTGATAATGAATTATTAAAAGAAAATTTTTCTTAAATTCCTTTCTTACGGCAATATATGTACCAGAGTACGGATTATCCATTTAAAAGTTTCACGTGCAATAAAAATATTTGCTTGGATATCCAATTAAGGAATTTTTGAGTTCGTAAATTACAGTTTAACCATTCATAACAATTAAATCAGAAAACTGAAATGAATCCAAATTCTGATACATCGCCAGTGTCCAGGAGATTTTTATACGAATAGAAAAAAAAAGAATATTTCCAGGATATAAAAGGACATTAGTGGAAATTTGTATATCAAAAGGTTAAAGACTGACATTCATCTGAATATGACGTTGATGATCTCGTGGTATTGATTAATTCGCCTCTTCGAGGAATTTTCTTAACGTGATGATGAAGTTCTCAGAGTGCTTTGTAATCCCTCTTAGCAGCTGTCTTTTCTTTTTACTTCCTTTGCTCTTTAGCCTGGAGAAAATATTATCAAGCTTAACCATCTGCTGATATCTGCTGCTTAACCATCTGCTCTTTTGCTTACGAATTTTTAGCCTTGTATATCAGTGGAGGAAACAAATTGACTTGCGAATATTTATTCTGTATCTACAAATATGGAATAGTTGGTTTATCCTTTAAGAGTTGCAAACTGGCAGAAACTTGGTGATAAATATCGTTTAGAGTCTCCATTATCTTTGTCATCTTATTCAGATTTTTCCATGTTCCATTTCATAATTCTTTTCATTTTAAGTTTGTTTTTTGGAAGTTCTGAATCTTCCGTTGCTATCTTTCCATTTAAATTTTACTTCTGGATTCGTGATATTTATATGGAATATTAGGACACATTTTGGACACCTCTATATTTCCATTCAGTTTTCGATTCTTGGATCCATATATATAATTTTCCAAAATAAATATCTAGCAATCGTTGAATATGGAATACCAGCAGAGTGACACATATGGATTAGTATCCCATATTTGTCAACTAGAAACAATCTCCTGAACCCTGAAACAAATGACTGAAAAGCAATCCTGATAAAACCATTTAAAATGTAACTACAGATCACAAGATAAAAATTATTTTAATTATATAATATATATACACACACATTATAAACATATATGAATTAATTTCGTCAAAATATCTCTGTTTTGAACTGAAAATGACTATAAAACATGACTGGATGTGAATCTATCCTGAAATCTGCGATCTATTACATTCTCAAGGGTTTTTTGTGACATACATAGCAATTTTCTTTAGATTGCATTTAATTATTTTTGAGTTTTGAGGTTTTTCAGGAAACTATAGTGTAAAATTAAAAAAAACCATAAATCAGTAAACGCATTAAAAATTCTATTTGCAATTTATATCGTATAAAGATACTGGAAACAAATGCTGTTTCCAAGCATTTTGAAATTTTTTTTCTAAACTAAGCCAATTGTAACCGAGTAGGTAGAAACCTAATTTAAAAATATAAAATATTATATTCGGAAAATTTCATTGTAAAAATAAATAAATTTAAAATTTCTCTATTTCTGATCTTGCTATTCTCTGTTTGTATTTAAAATTGCTGTATCAATAATTCTATCTTACATAAATTAAAAATAATAATTTTAGAATATATAAAGATGGGGCTTTGTTTTTAGATTATTAAGTAGAATTCGAATTTTTCACTCTAAATTTCATTAAACATTCCAATGGCACTCGGCTTCTTGCAATTACTAAATATCATCATCCCCATTTTATATAGGAGCTATGGCAAGGTAGTAATGCTACAACTGTCGAGTTGGAGGTTTATGGGTTCGAGACCCGATTCCACAGAAGAAATACTGTTTAAGTAGGTCTGTTAATGTTAAACTTTCAATCTCTGCCGCTAGTGTGATGGGAAAATTTGGAGACAGGGTAGATGGTTTGGGTTTAATACATGAGTTATGTCTCAGACTAACCTAGATAACCTAACAACAGACCTATTCCGAAACCAGACATCAGTATAAACTAATTTACTATTTTATCCCTGTTTTTGAATATAGTTAAAAAGGATAAAATAATAAATACATAAATTTATTCTAGTTTAACTGCATTATTAAGTTGTTAGCAATGTTGGAATTACGATTTCGGAATTATAAAGAGTAGCAAATTTTTGTTTCCCTTAAAAATTGATTTTGTTCTTCGTTTTTTTAGCTTAAAAAAGTGTCAAATGCGAATAAATATTTTTTAAAGGAAAAAAAAAGTTTTTAAATTATTTTGAAGGATCTTTCTATCCGATCAAATTTCTTACCACCAAAACTAACTAGCTAAAGCATGCTTAAAGCATGATTTATAATTTTTTATATTCTTTACAATAAAAAAAAATTCTATACAACTTTGGTTTCATATATAACCGTATGCGTTAAAGAGTTAAGACCTTTCCACTATTTTTCAAAAATCGGGTTAAAAATCTAATTATACAGCGTGTTTCAGTGAACCGTTTCAGAACTTCTAAGAGGGGTAGGGTATATCCTGACGAACCAAAATCATAAACCCATGGGCAGTCAGAAATGCTTTCCTGACGCGGTAGATGGCGTTGTGCGAAAAGTCCGAGCTTTCGTGCAGGGAATCTTCATTTCCCACAAGAACGCCAAGTTAGTAGGATGGATGATTACACGATCGCAGAGTTAGCCGATATGCATTTGGCGTACGGGGCTGCAAATTGCAGTGGGCCAGCCGCACAGCGTTTGTACGCTGAACGATATCCGACGAGGCGTATTCCCAGTCATAATTTCTTTGCAAGACTGCAACAGAGGTTAGCTGAGACAGGTTCATGAGAAACAGCTCACAGGGACAGGGTAAGAACAACACGGACTGCATACGCCGAACAGAATGTGCTGCAGCATGTACAGGGGAATCCAAGAACGAGGTAGCAAACGCAGTCGGGGTTTCCCATTGCAGCGTCTGGAGGATTCTCCGAGCAGAAGACATGCATCCGTTTCACGTGCAGCGTGTCCAGACACAGAAACCGGAGGATTATGTACTTCGTATTGCTTTCGCACAGTGGTACCTGGAAAAATGTGCTACAAATCTCCTTTTTCCTGCTGAAGTGTTGTTTTCCGATGAGGCATCCTTCAGAAGGGAAGGAATTTTCAACACGCATAACGACCATATCTGGGCGGTCGAGAACCCGCATGCAATACGACGTCGTGCAGCACAGAATCGATTTTCGGTCAATGTATGGGCCGGTATTGTGGGAGATCACCTCATCGGACCTTACCTGTTACTGGGTCGTCTAACCGGACCTACGTACTTGCTCTTTCTGCAGAAAGTTTTGCCACAACTTTTGAGAGATGAACAGATTTCTGCATCGAAGCAACAGACAATGTGGTTCCAACACGATGGAGCCCCTGCCCAATATAGCGGAGATGTTCGTAACTACCTGGATGTCACATTTGGTCAACGGTGGATCGGACGTGGGGGTCCCGTGCGTTGGCCTGCTCGGTCACCCGACTTATCATGTCTTGATTTTTATTTCTGGCGTCATATGAAATCGCTAGTTTATGACACCCCTGTTGACACTGCTGAGGAGCTCGTTACAAAAATCGCAGCAGCTGCCGGAAAGATTCGAGATATACCTGGAGTATTCCAGAATGTTCGGATGTCCATGCGTCGGGGATGTGAGGCGTGCATTGTAACCCGTGGAAGAAACTTCGAACACTTAATTTAATCCATGTACCTTTTGCTTCTTTTCATGTATTATTAAAACGATTTCTCATTTAGGGTCTCTTTTCTTTATGGTGCTTCTGTGTACAACACCGCTTCAGGAAAGCATTTCCGACCCCACATTGCTCTATGATTTCGAGTTGTCAGGATGTACCCTACCCCTCTGAGAAGTTCTGGAACGGTTCACTGAAACTCCCTGTATATATTACTAGACATAAACAACGGACAGCATATTTTGAATGATCGTTAAATATTTGGAAAATATTAATAAAATTAAGGTTACCTTTTACATATTTTTTCAAATCAAATATATGTTTTTAAATGCATCTTATTCTTCTTGTGTACAGTTACCCATCCCACCTTTACTGAACGAAGCAGTATCGACAGGTTTTGTTGTAGCCGACTGCTGCCTTCATCATAACCCGCCCAGAACACCGTTCTTTATTTGGCGTTCAATTTTTGAATTATCGCATTTGCGTGCATTCGAAAACACACACTGACAGACGATGAATCCCTTGTCAGATTTGATTTGAAATCTGATACGGAATTAATTACACATTAGGTACTAAATTTGTTTACCAAATTTTTTCCATCCAGCTCTTTACGTTTTGTAGTTATTTTGTTCACCTGAAAGACAGCCAGACATCTACTCAATAGATTTCGTTCAAAGAGATCTACAATTTGATATCGCCCAATTCCAAATTTCATGAGTCTACTCAAAGAGTTTTTGAATTATTGTAGTCATAGACAGAAGAAAAGATGGACATAATTCCACAAATGTGTTTTTTTGGACCGAGGGAGGAGTGAGGGGTGGAGATTCGTCAAAATCTCGAGATCACATTTTTTGACGATTGTAGTATCTCTTTGAATACTTCGTATAAGAGAATTACATTTACACATATTTCATCCCTAATTTATTTGCATTTCAAAATTTTTTTCGAGTTTGGATCATTTCATAAATTATTAACCTATGTAACCTGCATTCTCTGAAAATTAGGTACAATGTATTGCAATTTGGTTTAGATTATGAATAATTTTGATCAAATTTCATAAAAATTATTAAAAATTGCTTTATTTCTACTGGCTATTTTTTATTTGTTTTATAATTAACTATGCATCCAAAAATAATGAAGTTATTAAAAATTCCACTGTGAAAAAATTGTTAGGTAATCATAGACGATTACCTCGAAATCAAGACCTAAGGAGATATCATATCACCTTCTCCTACAGATGTGTTCTCCTACTTACACTTGTTTAATCCTACTGTGGAACTTGTGGACATTCACTCACGGCTTGGGAATAGCAGATTTGATCATATTAATTTTTATAACCAAAATATACCTTGGAAGCATGTTTATTTTATTTTTATACTAGCCGCCTTAGGCGACCAACCGGTTCGCCAGTATTACCGCTCGCTACAATTTTCAATTAAATATTTTAAGTAACTGGTCTCTTAAAGGATTCTCAAACAAAACATTTTTAATCTTCCAATTTTGATAGCCATACCAAACTTATACTATCGTTTAGATCGTTTCGTTCAATTTACTATATATATTTTGCTAATTTGTTGCCATTTCCGGTAAAACTTCAACTTTAATTAAAAATGTAAATGACGAAATTGCAATTAATATTAAGATATTTTTTAATAAAACCAAGCGTTTTATTTTATTAATCATCTTTATTGTTATTTATTAATTATTATTATTATTGAATATGAGTATTGCAAACAGAATCGCTCGGTATTTAAGTCTTATGTTAACTACAAAATATTTTTCATAGTTTATGTAATATCTCAAACAAAAATTCAACAAAAATTTCTCAGATTCAGCATAAAATTCAGTTTATAGTTTTGCTTTCAAAAGGATTGAAATGAAATCAATAATATTTTGTTCCGGCCTATAAATATATTTCAAAAATTATGAAGTCTAAATTTAATGCAGTAAGGTATCATATTCCGGGAAATATTCTGGACACACCAAATTTTAAATAAATGAATGAATGTTTCTATTTTCCACGATCAACTTAGACTTATTTATGAAGTTTTAAATGTTAAAAATTTAGAAAAACTCACCATTTTCATAAACTTAGGCCAATTAATCTTGAGAAACCTGCGCGCTGATTGGCGTATTTTATTTGAAGCGATCGATGGAAAATCTAAAATTATCCTTTTTTTATTGAAGAGTGATATTCAAATCTTCATAAATCGGTCAGTTTAAGTGATTAGAAATTAACTCTTAAAAGTCAGTGATTTAGATGATTGGAAATCAATTCTATGACCACCATAAAATCTGTGCTTTCTCTTGTGGTGTATGCATTCTCCTTAATATCCGCTCGAATTAAACATCACATACAAAAGTACTACATAGAACAAAACATCAAAAGTAAACATAACATTTCAATAGTTGCCAAAAACAAAAGAGAAAAATGCAATTAATAAGCAGACGATATTTAGAAAAGTACAGATATTTAGACTGTAAAATGAAATTATCTGAAATTAAAAACACGCGCAGACGATATTTACAAAAGTAAAAATATTCAAACCTGAAAAGGAAAATATATGAGTTATTCCATCAATAAATGCCATAAGTTTGTTTACATCTTCATTATTTTATATGAGTCATTAAATATCAAAATGGATCCGGGACTGAATAAACACCCTGTATAGAGAGTGTAAAAGATAATAAAATAATTTTTCTTGAATTTATTTTTTAGAAAAAATAATATTTCATATTTGTTTCATTTCCTACAGACACGTGCCGAAAATTATATTTTTGCAGATTTCATTTCCAAAAAGATTTAATTTATTTTCAGTTAGAGCTTTAATCAAAGTGATGGCAACACTTTGAAAAAAGCTATTTTTTTCCCATGAATGCGAAACGTGCTTAATCTTAATTTTTATTTTTGACGAAAAAAATTATTGAAAAACATAGTTAAAATATTTATTTAAAAATTCATTAAAAATAGAAATTTAATTTTAAGATTCAAGCAGTAGTATCATTTAAAAGATAAATTTTTTTTCTTTAACTTCATGCAAAAATCTTTTTTGTACGGTCATAATTTCGGCAGTTATAGCAGAAACACGTCAAAATTTCGCTTAATTTTTAAATAAATAAAATTCTAGTTAAAAATTTGAAAAAATAATCCCCAGGTGCACATTCCCGGCCTCCAAGGTATACACGTGCCAAATATGGTAGCTGTAGGTTGAATGGTCTGGCCTGTAGAGCGCCAACACACACACACACACACACACACACACACACACACACACACACACATACACACACACACACACACACACACACACACACACACACACACACACA
>JAPMOR010028044.1:232847-259485 GCA_026543865.1 Argiope aurantia
TTCATTAAATCTAATACTGAATGAAAAAACTTTTTATGTCAAGAGAAGCCAATTACTTAAAATTATTTTTTGTGACACTTTTCATTTCTGAATTGAAAAACCATCATTAATTTTACTACGTATACCTATGAACATTTCCTACATATACTGTTTTATATGTATACTGTTTCCATTTATAAGCTAAGCAGTTATGTGAAGCTTATGAATGGAAATAAAAAAAGTGTAGTCAAATGGCTACATGATGCATTATAGGGTCCAATACTGAATGAAAAAAAAATTTTATGTCAAGAGAAGCCAATTGTTTTAAAATATTCTTTTTGCAACGCTTTTAATTTCTAAGTTGAAAAACCGCCATTAATTTCACTACATATACCTGTTGCCATGTCAAAGCAGCTTGAAATAGAGTTGATTTCTATTTCATTGCAGTTCAAAATAGCATTAAAAAGTTGTCTCTAAACTTCTAAATGCATCAATAAAGCTTTCCGATGTCATAGCTTCGCTAAATCCGAAATATACATTATTTTCAAGATGTGAACCTTTGAAAGGGGCTTATCTCTCTGTACTGAAGATTTAGAAATTAGTTCGAAGAGCGAGAGCCCCAAAAGTTACCGAAATTCTGTGGAAGAAAAAAGGATTAACTTTCTTCTTTTATCTTTTCTTTCTTCATTGGAGACAATAGTTTCTATTAAGAGCAGTTTCATCGTGTTCGTTCGCGTTTAGCCTCCTGGGATTTCCCATTATCCTCTTCTCTCGGGTAACAAGTAACCAGAGATACTGAAATCGAACACGTTGCTAGCTTTAAGGGATTCCGACTTCTTCGTTACAACTCAAAAGAAAAGTTACTTTTATTAAAATAAAAGTTATTTGTGCTATGATGGGAAGTAACTTTTTATATCTTGAACTCTTTTTGGAAGTTGTTAAAGACAGACAAACGGGCCCTTTTCTTTTCGATTTAGTTTGATTAATGAAAGACATTGAGCACCTTTTGATATTTTTATACCAGGAATAAAATTATTCTAGTTCATTGAAGTTGACCACTTGTAGCGTTTCAGAATATTTTTAATTCAGTTCAGTTCATTTATAATAAAGGCCGTTTTAAATAACACAAGGGCCGCGGTGGTAAGTTCTCGGCTACGGAACCGGAGGGTTTCAGGTTCGACACTCGATTTCACCGAAGAACCGCCGTGTAAGCGAGAATGGTACACGTTAAATCCGTTAGGACCAAACGTCTTCCCGCAGGTGGGGTGTGAAAGTTTGGAGAGGGGTGCTAGATCAGGTGTCGTCCTCGTCATCTGAATTTAGAATTACGCGGTCCGTCCCAAAATAGTCCTAGTGTTGCTTTAAAACTGGATGTTAATATAACTAAGCTAAACTTAAATAACACAAGGGCTATTTCGGAAAATGACATCGTAATTTTGAACCGATGACCTGGATTACATCTGAGCTGGCACCCCCACTTCGAACATCCTCATCATATCAATGGGAGCTCCCGAAGAATTTGATGTGCAGCTAATTTTAATTCAAAGTTTTATGATAATGAAAAATGATTCCACGTATTCAGTGATTTGTTATTAGTTGGATATTCCGGACGCAATATTCATTATTTTTAGTTGGTCTTTGTTTTTGAAATTGTTGATCGCAGATAAATATTTCTGATTACATAAAACATACAAGTGAGGTGAACAATCATGATACAATTTTTGAAAGTAAAGAATAAATTTTATAAAAATTGCAAAATCTAATTTTTTTTGCGGCATCCCGTTTCCTATAGCTATATTTAGTGATTTATGCGGATCCAATACAACAAAAATAGTTTAATTTTTGTAAGATAAAAATTGATGAAGATACAAATTCATTTTGAAGTTTGAACTGACTTAGTTAAGGAAAATTTCTATAATAGACTACATTATCATATTGAATACGTCAAATTCAATAGTTAATCTGCACCATGAAAATAAAAAAAAAAGTATAGTGGAAAAATCGAATAAATGGAATCGGAATACAAACGATGGATGGGGCTATAATACTCATTGTCCATTAGGATTATCACAAATAGAATAGTGCACCACGTTTTTGTAGTTATACATAAATTGAATCAGTTTAAATTTTAATATGAAATATCTGTCTCAATTTTTGTCAATGACAGTTAAATTATTTGTTATATTCTTTAGGATAAGTGTAAAATTTTACTAAAGATAAATACATGAGACAGGAGACCGTATAAAAAGATATTTTGTAATTTTTATAAAATTAGTTTCTTTTTATTTCAGAAATATTGTAACATGAACGTTTATGTAGTCTGTAAGTTTTGTATTTGGTTGCATATAAATATGACAGACGATTTTGAAAATAAAACCCGGATAAAAATAGCACTATATATTTTAAAAATGCAAAACATGCAAATGCTCGAATTTATTTTGAGAACGAGATCTAATTTAAGCTCGCGTCAGTATAAAATATGAGAAAATTTCCTATATCTTATTTCTGGTCTTATACTATCAGTAAAAATGTCTACTTTAAAGAGCATTTCTTAGTGTGCAGTGATTTATTATTGTTTGCATATTTTGCGCTTTTAAAATATATCAAATACTTGATTTTTTTTTACGAAAGGAATATCTAATTTAAGTTCACTTGGGTAATTAATATATAATAAAATTTTTCGTAGGTTATATTCGTCTTTTAATTATTCAGCAAAAATTTTCATTTTGTCCAGCATTTATTTTTGCACTCAAAGTTTATTAATCATTAAACTGTCGAAAAAGAAAAACTTTAAAACAAGAACTATAGATCAGCAAAGATTTCCAACAATTTTAGTACTTGGAATTATTTTTTAATCTTTTAAAAATTTCCTGAAACTCTAAACGAAAAATTTCTTTCTCGGAAATGCCTGGGAATTTAAGATGTTAATTTTTGATATCTTATTTGATTGAGGTTAATTTGAGGTATCACATTTTACATCTTTTGCCATCGTTGTAACTGCGAGCTAGTTAAAATTTCTCCATGTAAAGTCTTTTTTTTTAGACGCAAATTAAAACTCTCTTCTATGCAGTCTTTTAAAGTGACTATCATAATTTCTTATCTAAGGTATTTAATATATTAAATTATATATTTTTATGGTAGCGAAATTTATCATTAGGTATCATAATTAAGTACTAAATAATGATGCCTCAGATGATAATTGCAAGAATCAAAAATGATATTTAAAGAATTATTTGCACTTCAGAAATACTCCACTTTTGTAAAGTATGCACTGCTAAATTAATTAAACTTATTATAAATTCTCCTGTAATTTTAGATATAAAATATTTCTACTTTCCTTATTAATTTTTCTATTAATTTTCATAAATTATAACATCTAGGAAGTAAGAACTGCTGAACAGTATTTGTTTTCAGCGAATTCCCATAAATGAAAAAGAAACATTGATTGCTTGGCCAGATGTTATTTGAGTGGAATAAAGATATGCAGGTGGAACTTGGCGGTAAAATGATTGGATGTGGATTGATGACGCACTGAACGAATGCGAGGGAATTCTGGGATCCTTCTATTTTCCTTTTATCATAACTGTAACCAGAGATCGAGTCAGATTTTCTCAAAATTTTTGAAAGACGTATATTTAGTAGGTGCTTAGCAATGAGTGTTTCTATGGAATCAAATCTCTAAATATAGGAGAGTTGTAAATTCTATCCCTGTAAATTTATGTAAAAAAGAATACCTTTCCCAGATTCAATAGTGGAGAATATTCAAGAATTTTTTGTTATTTAAATGCGGTACGTTCCATTAGTATTTTACTTTGGACTGAAAATAACATCTAATAAGTTAACGCCTATCTTTTATTATTGCTGAAATATCTGAAGTATTTATCTATCTTTCTGAATATTTTTTGATATTGAAGATTTATACAAAATTATCTATAAAAATTAATTCTACAAATTTGCATCGTTCGTTTAAAAAAATTGTAAATGGTGTCCCCAAATGAACGCAGGATTTGAATTTGCCTCCATTCGTGCAATAAAGTGTTGGCAACCCAATTAAAAGAACCATTTGACAGCTGGTTGTTTAGGGTTAGTAAAAATGAAACATTACACATTAGAACAATGTGTTTTAATTGTTGAACAATATTTCAAAAATAATGAGTCTGGCAGCCACTGGTCGAAAATTTGAGAATTGCTCCCCTAGATCTTGTGATTTAACACCGTTGAATTTCTTTTTATGGGGTCATTTGAAGTCAAAAAGCTATCTCAACAAGCTCACTAGTACGCGTGCATTGAAGGACGAAATTCAAAGCTGCATTAACGAAATTCAGCAACATTTAATACAAAATGTTCATGGAAAATGTCGACAAAAGAGTGTGTGTGTGCAAGCAAAGCCGTGGCGGCAATTTGATCTACGTGTATACTACGATTTAATAAAAATATAACATTTTAAAGAAGAAGAAAAAAAATTATGTTCTTTATAATTCAAATCTTGAATTAACACGTTGTTCTATCGTTTAAACTCTGTTAAATATACGTTGTTCTACTTGTTGCATTCATGGATAAAATGCACTTTAAATAACAAATAATATGGCAGCAAAAAGTTTGGAGATTCGGATGCCAGCTCATTGTCCTCATCATTCTGCATCGGTCTAAAGTGGTACGCCCTTTCCAAAATAATCATCAGGTAACTTCTAAATGAGTAGTTAAGATAATTAATATTGTTAAAACTCTGTTAAATATTGACTTTTATTCGGTAGTATAATGTATAAATACAGGGGATTTAATTCTCTATAGAGTAATAAAAAATAAACCACTCGTTAACTAACAGCTAATGGTTTAAACAGAATATACTATTAGTTCTTTAAACATTTGAGCACTTAAAACATTAATGTGATTCCGAGAACTTTTGCTTCATAGTTTCCTCCTCCATTTTTGTTATTTACTGACCCATTTATTTGGATAATGTGAAAATGGCACGAATTAATATAACTCAGATTTCAGTATGATAATGGCCGAGTTTTATGTATTTTTAAGAGCATCCGGTTTTGGTTACAACTTTAAATTGTTAATGTTAATAAAGTGTAGGCATCATTAAATTAGAAGACTAAAATCTGACACCGTAGGATTAGTTTCTTTTTAAAGCTGTAAAATAAAAGTGCATTCTAGACATTTTTTAACATCATAACTGGGTAATATGAGCTTTATACATTTGATGAACGCAATTTTAAATTAATTTTACGTCGTTTTTACATTTTAAAATGTCTGCTTAAAATGTCTGCCGTGAAACTGTTTTTTCATTTCTGTCTCGAGAGTTTGATCTTTCCTGTCAAAAATTCAAAAAAGATAAATATGTCTAATCCTCTTACGGTGAAATGCAAGAATTATTACTTTGAAAGATAATTTTCTTTAAATATCTCATTTCCACGATGAATTTGATTGCTTCTTTTTTTAATAGGGTATCAATTGTTACTGAGAAGTAATTTAAAATAATCCATTCATGAATTTTTATTTTCGAGCAGATGTTTCAAGTTTTTAAACTTGTTTGGAGTAAGTTTAACTGTGCGTTGCTATTTTTTTTTGTTTAAATGGAAATTCCATTTTTTGATGATCCCAATTAAAAGCAGCATTTATTTTAACGTTTTATAATCTAATCATTTTTTAAATGCGCATTAAAACATTTTGATTACTTGAAATCTTGACTCATATTCTCAGCATTTTAAAAATTAAATGTATAGAAACTTAATGATGCAGTTTCATTTTATAAAGTAATAATGAAAACATGACTTCAAGCTCTTGAGAATTAAGACTTCTTTAAATTAGATAGAAGCCATTTTTATCAATATAATCGGGGATATAAATATTAAACTCTATTTCTTTGCGTAGACTCAAATTAAGAATTTCCTTATTATTACTATCAATTTTGTAATATTTTCTAAAAATATTTAGTAATATTTAATCTTTTATAAGTTATTCATTAAAATTATATCATCGTTGCTTTCTGAGATGATGAAGATAAGAAAAAAGTATGTAGATAAATTACATTTAGTGATAACCTTTTTAGATTCAAATCTCCGGACATAATTTCATTTAATGCATAATCTCATTCATTTATTCAAATCTCTTTTATTTAATTTTATATATCGTTTGCATTATTTAAATTCAATGAAATAATATTGGTTATATTTTTATTCATTAGAATGAACTTCATTTGTTTGTTCCGGAAACCGTTGCTTGAATATGTAGCGTAGCAAATTTTTCGTCTTGAAAAATTTACGTTCTCTTCTTTTCTCATATATGAATTGTATGAAGAGAATGTTTTTATTATTATAAAAAATTACGCTTCTTGATTATGATGATTTTCTACTTTTAAGATATGTAAATACGTTGGTATGGATTTTTTTGAAAAACTGAAGAAAATAATAATATTTATTTTTGAATATTTGCATACAAAAGATTGGAAAAACATCTATGAAGCCAAAATATACCAGCTAAGTGGCAAAAGTTTTTTAAAAATTGGGAAAAAGTGCTTTTTTGGCTGAAAAGAGGTATAAAGTAAAAATCTTCTAGTTTAGGAATTTATTAAACGATTTACTTAAAATTTTGCAGATAACTTAGGAAATATATTATCTAGCTCTTGAACTAAAAAAATAAGACGCATTTCTATTCATTCGTTAAATATTGGGGTTAGACTGATAAATAACATGAAATTTTAATTTTCTTGACACTATATAAAGAACAACTATAAAATATTTCTAAATGAATTATTCGCTAGTTATTATTCGCTAATTACTTATTCGCTAGTTTAGGAACTGCAGAACATATTGAGAAATTATTGTTCCAAATTTGAGCAAAAATATGCATTAGATTTTAATTCATGAGGTTTTTCGTAAAAAAAAATAATCTCAAATTCTATCAGAGATTAGAAATTGAGAAAAAAACATATAGAGATGTAATATAGCATTAAAACGTATGTAAATTCAAATATAAAAATCAATATAGCTTCCGAATAAATAGACTTAAAAACAGACGTACAGTTTTATAAAGAAACCTGTATAAATATTTAGAATATGATTAGGATTATTTAATTATATTTAATTATGATTTAAAAAAATCATAATTTCACAAAAAATCGACTTTTTAACATAGTCACCTACCTTAAGATCTCAAAAATGAGTTCAGACAACACTTTTTTTGAGTTACATTAATTTTCATTTCGCCGATAACTCAACAATAGAATGAGCTTGACGAATAAAATTTAATATATGACTTTTGCGCCGAAATTGTTGCTAGTGGTAGATTTTGGAGGAAAATAATCATTGAGAAGTCTGTCTATCCATTCCATGTGAACACAATAGTTAATGAGTAACAAGCTAGATAAATGAAATTTGGCATATGATTTTATCACAGGAAATTTAGATTCCTAGTCAAATTTTGCACTGAGTCTCTGTTTTGTTCGACTATTTGTCCACCTCTCTGTTAGCTAATATTTGAATGCTATAACACAAAAACGCATAGCGTAAAAGAAATGAAATCGGTTGTCGAAGAACTAATTAACATAATTAAGAACTGCAATACACAACAAGAACTAAATGAATTTACCTCCTTTCTTCAAGCAACAATAATTCATGTCAGCAACAAAGCACTTAAAATCATGAAACAACCATTGGCTGAAAACCTAACTTGGTGGACAGATAAATTAGAAAAGAAAAGAATTAAGGCACTGAGGCGAAGGGTCCAAAGATCAAGTTCGGAAGAAAAAACAGTAAAATATTTGCAGTGGAAGACAGAAGCCCAAAAATATATGAAGAAAGACAAGAGAGCTAAAAGCGTTGGTTGGAAAGATCTATACATTAAAGCTGCAAATCCATATGGGAAACATTTTAAAGCTGCCTTTAAGAAAACAATTCACCCATCTCCACTAACAGTCTTACACAATATCAATCCAAAAGAAAAAAACCAGAAAATAGCTCAGGATACCGTAGAAAGATTCTTCCGTTCCCAACATCAACTCCATCTTTAACACATGAAATCACCACCACTCTTAATGATTGTCCTTTCACTGAAAAAGAAACAGCATAGGTCATTGATAATGTCCCTCATGGAAAAGCACCAGGATATGACGGTATTGATAATCGAATACTAAAAGCAATAAACAAGAATTTTCCGACCCACTTCTATGAATATTTTAATAATGTCTTTCACTAGAAAAATTCCCTGATCCCTTTAAAATAAGCAATATCATGCTATTTAAAAAAAAAAAAAAACCTGGAAGATACTCTAAATTAGTCACATCGTACAGACCAATAGCTCTCTTGACTACCATAGGAAAAGTTCTAAAAAAATTACTCACACAGAGTCTTATTTATTTTCTAGAGTCAAATTCATTAACAATAGCCAGTTTAGATTCCGTGAAGGAAAATCCATAGATGCTGCTCTTAAAAAGCTTGTAAAAAATTTATGAATTGAAAAAGGGAAAAGACAATATTCTGGTTCTTTCAGTGGACATCAAAGGGACATTTGATAATATCCAACACCATTATATAGCCAAAAATCTAGATAAACTTCAATGTCTCCGAAATTTAAGAAACATCTTTGAAAACTTGCTACATACCATAAAAATTCTCAACACACAAGAAGACTGGGCCATAAAAGAACAGAAGCAAGGCGGTCCCCAAGGATCGTACAGTGGTCCAGCTCTGTGAAACTTGGTGGTGAACGATCTGCTTAGTAAAATCTGGCCTGCCAATACAACTATCCTAGCATTCGCCGATGATTTTGTTCTGGTCATTAAAGCCAAAACAAAACAAAAGAAAATCTAAGACAAAATACTCAAGAATCAATAGCATAATTCATATCTTGGGCTGGCATAAACAATTTAGAAGTGTCCACGGGGAAATCCAGCTTTATTCTTCGTCACATCCCTTCAAACATCTCCAAGCGCATCAAATTTCGTTGGAAGATGGTGGGTCTCAGAATGTAGGACTTGGGATCTATACAGATGGTTCAAAATCCTCAGCAGGAGTGGGGGCTGCATTTTGTGTCATGCATCATGCAGTCACTATACACCAGTGGTCAACTAGCCTATTGAAAGAAAATACGATCTTCCAAGCTGAACTACTATCACTCAATAGAGATGTAAAATATGCAACCTCTCTTCCTGCATCAGATCCAGTCACTATTTATGTCGACAATAAAGCAAGTATACAAGTCTCAAGTTCTCCAATATCCAATTAGTAAGAGTTACATTCTCCCTTCTTCTTGTAAATCATCACATTAAAATTTCAAGGATCAAGGCACATGTAGACTATGACGGGAATGAAGCGGTGGACAAACTAGCTAATACAGCGGCTAATTCTAATCAAGAGCAGAATGCAATGAAGTTTCCAAGATGTCATCTGAAGAACATCCTCCAAACCGAGATGACCACAAGATGGGAAAAGGAATGGGAAGGCGAAACAGGCTGGTCCACGTTCAACATAATACCGAAAGTTTTTCTCTGCGTGGCCAACTGGAACAGAGCGGATGTCCTTTTCTTCACTGGACACGGTTCATTCCCGACATACCTACACAGATTAAATCTGGCCAACTCTCCTTGCTGTAGGGAGATAGGATCCCCAATTGACTATGCCACTGAAATATTACTGACTCTCTCGTGGCACATTTGAAAGCCAGAAACAAGTATCGAGGAAGTACAGGAGAATTGCATCAAATATCCTTTCACGCGGCAAGATCCACTCCATAGTAAATCAATACCAAAACCTCTTCAAGACTACACAATAGCTGAGATCAAAATGCCACTTGTCAAAATCAGCCGAAATTTTTCCTTCAAAAGTGCTCAAAAGTCCCTGAACAGTACAGTTCTCACGAAGGAAATTGAAACTACAGGACCCAGACGGACGCTACAGATTTCTGACTCTGCAAGTGTTTGTTTATATGCTTATACATGTCATACAGATGTTCACAATGCAATTTATCAGTTTTTTCCTTTTTAATTAGTAATTTATTTTCCCTGTAAGTTCAACCCATAGTTACCATTTGTTTAAGTATTCTTGTCGCCCCCATTTAGTTATTACTTCACCGAAAATTGAATATTGTCGTGTAGGATTTGATACCAATGGAATTCTCTCTGGAGATCCCTGGATGATTTGCCGTCTCTTTCTTTCTTTCAACACTTTTTTTCTTCCTTCCATCTTGTGCTCATCCAAGTGGTTACATAACTTAGTGTTATAGGCACCGGGGGCACATAATGGAGTTATGTTATGTGTCTTCACCAAAATTGTAAATTTGTATTTAATTTTGGATTCAACATGCCCAAGGGAAGAAGTTTAAAATTGATGTATGATTCTCTGTACTCTATGACGAAGATGAACTAAAAAGAGCCTATATATTGAAGAAATATATGATGAAGGCTAGGAAAGAACCCTTTCAAAGATTTTATTATAGACTAGAAGATGTGTCCGTCTAAACCGGATGTTTTCCTATTAGCAACAATTCGGATTGTCATAGATCAGCGATTCTCAACCTGTGGAGCGCGCCCCCCTAGGAGGGCGTGAGCACACTAGAGTAGGGGGGCGAGAATATCCAAGAGAAAATATTATTTTAAAAAAATTAACTGACTGAAAGGAAAGCAAACATACACATAGAAAACAAAATACACTTCGACATATTTAATAACTTATTAAAGTAAAACAACTTACTAAATCAAAACTTACGTAATCAAAACATACTAAATTAAAGACAAATTTAATAATTATTAGTGACTTCCTTGGGCCTGTCTTGCAGAGCAAAGATTTTCGAAGGAAGGCTTAGTATTAGAAATAGCCACTCTCTGTTCTGTTTCTATATTTTGTCTTCAAAGAAGCCACAGCAGAAAATCCAGTTTCACAAAAGTAGGATGTTGAATGGTAATAGAATGTGAAATGTCCTTGTTTTTAGTGCAGAAAAATCATCCTTACTCCTACTGAAATTAAAATAGTGATTTATTACTAAACTGTCTTTAAGTTTCTCCACTTGTTGTGAAGTGTATGATTTTTTCTTCCTCATCAATTGAGAGTCCTTCGGGAGTCTGTTATGAAATGGATCCCTAATCCACTCGTAACTTGCTATCAGTTTGTTGTCAGCATGAAAATACTTTTTAAAATTCTTTGTCAGTATGGCTAAATGATTTTCAATGGTTACAAAAACAACTTTTACATGTTCTTCAGCCTTATAAGTTTTAGTACAATCATCCACATTTTTAAACATTGTTACGTTTTTTTGCTTTAAATTTCTGTTCCACCATTCCAATTTTCTGCAAAAGGCATTAACTTTATCACTCGTATCCAAAATATATGTATTTGCTCCTTGGAGTTGAAGATTAAAGTTATTTAATTTCTCGAATATGTCGACCGAGTACCTCAATTTCATCACAAATAAACCATCGCGAAAATTCTCGGTCTCCTATCTGTTTTCTTCTTCTAGTAAAATGGCGATTTCTTCTCTTAATTCATAAACACGTTGCAAAGATTTCTCACGTGATGACCATCTTGCCTCGTAATAAAATAGTAACCCTGAATTACTGAACCCATGTCCTTACAAAGTGCGGAAAAGATTCTCGATTTCAGGGATCTCATTTTTATATAATTTACTACGGTTACAACAGTAGTTAACACAATATTCAAACCAGGACTCATTTCTTTCGAAGCCAAAGCTTCTCTGTTGATCATGCAATGTGTGAACTGAGGCGATTTTTGTTTTACAAGTGTTAGTATACCTTGGAATCTTCCGGTCATTGAACGAGCACCATCGGTGCATATTCCGACGCAATTTTTCCATTCTATGCTTGCCTCGTTCATAAAATCATTTAAAATAGCAAATAATGCTAGAGCTGATGTTTTGAGTTCTATTGGTAGTTCTTCTATTACTGACATATTATCATAAATTCGAACAAAGGCAATTAAATGAGCATCTTTATTACTATCTGTTGCTTCGTCAAGCTGTATTGAAAACAATTTGTCACTCAACTTCAAGAAAAACTGACACTGTACATCTTCTGCTATATAGTATCATTTGAAAGAGGTATGGATTGCAATTGCTTTGAAAAATTTGTTCCAAATATAGTTTCTACAATCTGTTGCTGCTGGCAAAATAAGCTCTTCACCAATGGTGTGAGGTTCTTTTACATCTGGCTATTTTATATGAACTTTGTAAGATGCAATTAAAGCTTTTTTATTCACAGACAAAGTTTCTTTAAAAAATCATTTTTGTTTTTTATATGATTTTAATTTTAATTCGAAGAATTCCCTGGGTTTGTTGACGTACCCACTATGAAGCGTTTCCAAATGGCGTTTAAGTTGATTAGGTTTCATGCTGTCTGCAGCCAACAATTTTGAGCAAATGATACACAGGGGTCTTTCTTCTTCATTTACTTCAGTACTGGTAAACCCAAAATTTAAGTATTCTTGAGAATAATTCCTTGATTTTATTTTCGGAACCACGCTCGTCTGTGTATTTGATGCTTGACTATCGACTAATGCTTGCTTACTTCCGCTTAAAAATTTATTCATGAGTCTGCATAAATCTGCTGCCGTGAATATTTAATATGGTGGATTGCAATTAACACGAAAACATATATAACATGCAAATTCACGATAGATTCGATAGCGATAAAAGGATCAACTCGAGAATGAGATTGACTGGAATTGAAATTTGCGTTATCGAACATTTTCCTTCTTCCTATGAGAAAACATTTGCTCCTCGCATGCTCGAGACGGCATCATATGTGTGGATTCCCTTCCACAAACATTGTTATTTTTTTCACTTTTGTTTTGTCATGTTTCTGTTTTATTTCTTTTATTATTCGAAAAAATGCATTCCAAGTTTCTAAATTTAGCTCACCCCGTCTAGGTTAACTTTCATTGACAAATTTTTCTACTTTCATATGCTTTTAACGTTATCTCTCTGTTTGGCTTTCATTTCAAATATAATATTTAAATTTTCTCCTCTTTCATTCACTTCATCTGTTCACCGCTCGCTTGTCCAAAATGCCAGATGTAGTTTCTCGCCAACGTTGGCTCGCTTTTACTCTTGTTTTGGCAGTTAGTTAAAAAAAATTAAAAATAGAATCCAAAATATTCAATATACATTATTGTTTTATACATTTTATTGTAAACGGGGGGGGGCGATGAAAATAATGATTGAAAACTGGCCACGAATACTGAAAAATTGAGAAACGCTGTCATAGATAAATTAATGAAAGTTGTAGAAGAAAATATCTTTTATCATAGACTAGATGATGTACTCCTCATAGACACGTGCTATGTCTCTTATGTTATCCCGTTAACAATATCTCGGATTGTCATAGATGAACTAAAGAAAGTTGCGGAAGAAAATCTTTTATTATAGATTAGAAAACGGCAGGATGTTATCCTATCAACACCATCTCGGATTGTCATAGATGAACTAACGAAAATTGTAGAAGAAAATCTCATGGATATTGGCAAAGTTCTTAAGAAATAGAATAAAAAATTACTTGTAGTACAGTTCAAATGTAAATATATAGCATGATTCTCTTTGCATTAGATTTTTTCTATCCCAAATGTTCATGAATATTCAAATCAAAACTAATTATTACAACGAAATTGAAACAAATTCTTATTCACTAACAGAAGAAATATAATTTTGTGTCGTAAAAAAAGATGTTGAAAGAAAATATTAGGGAAGAATGAATTAATGAAGGGAGAATATGATGAATTGACATAAATATAAAATTATAAAAATTCAATACTTTAGCTCTTGACATTTTCTATTTATTCAGGCTTATGTTTATTTGCACACCAATAAATCAGAAAATTTCACACACGCACAAGGACACGCATGCACGGTCGGATTTTTGCCCCTGATAATGATGCAGATCAAAAGGGTGGGCATGTTCTTAACTTCGCTTAGAGTAACAGACGACATTGGAAACGGATCCCATTTTGAACCAAGAAACTTTTAATTTGTTCTAGAATTTTCAAATATATTTGTTCGGTTCTCCTAGTTATTTTCTTTTAATAGATACTATTTGTAAATCCTTTGTTATTAAAGTTTCATTAAAAGAAACATGAAATACAAATAATGTCTTAACTATTGGCTCGAATACTAATGCTTTTTGATATATTAATTATAAAAATGCAAATTTATTTGTTGATTAATAAAAATCATGCAGTGGGACAAGATCCCATATGGGATTTGAAAGATTTTCATAATTTTGTTTAAAAAAAAAGAAAAAAAAAAGTTATTTTTGTATTTTAAATTGGCATTGAAATTTTCAAAATGACTTGGCTAAAGAACATGAACCGAAGGAAGAATGTTATGGTTATTGTGTTACTATTCAAAAACTGGCAATCTGATAGGTAGTTGAACCGTGGATTGCTTTTTGTTGACCGGCTTATTCGAAAACTGGAAACTGATAGGTAGTTGAACCGTGGATTGCTTTTTGTTGACCGGCTTATTCGAAAACTGGAAACTGATAGGTAGTTGAACCGTGGATTGCTTTTTGTTGACCGGCTGTTTATTGGATTTCTTCGTCCAAAGAATACATACACGGGCTATTTTACGTGGAAATCCTCTAGGAATGCAACCTATTCCAATATACTATTGAAGGGAAGTTAGACGCAGGTCTTCCAAGGTCTCTTTGTTTAACACAAAATGAGATTTCATCATGAGTTCTTGAGCCATGACTTTGACTAGATTACCTTGGTCAATTATAATTAGAACCTCTTTCTCAGATAATTTTTCCTTTTTTCGTTTCATTTGTGATTAATTCTTCATCAAAAATTCCCTCAATATATCTTAGATAGAATTCTGTTCCATTTCCACGATCTAGTATGTCTATATATCCTATTATTACAACGTTAATTACATTATATTGTTATAAAATTGCATATAAATAGTAATTCGCTTGATATAAAAAATATTTGTATATGTTTGCAAACATTACATTTTAACCCATTAGCTGTCACGATTCCCATTTGGGTATTCAGGAATTTTGCGTACACCATTCGGCGCAAAAAATATATATGGTATGCCTGACAGTTTATTTTCCTTATATATATCAGTCAATATTGTGTGTAGCAGAGTGTATTATCTGCTTCGTTTCTTCTCAAAAAGCGAAAAAATTTGAAATTCGTTTGTAAGTTGAACGGAACATAATTATCATAATTGGAACATAATAGTTTTGGTTTAGTTTTTATACTATAATGAAATATCGTACCTCTAAATATGTAATTTAGAGGTTATAGTAACGATTTAATATTTACTCAGTCTTTTGTTTTTTATGTAAATGATTTTAGTGATCATTTTATAAAGGTACCATTTTTCCAAAAATGTCAAATAACTTCAAAACAAAACATAATTTGATTATAATTGTACTGCTACACAAAATTTTGTGCATATATATAACCTACCCTGCCAAAAGTTAAAAAAAATTCGTTGGGTTAATAGTTATAATTAATAATTACAGATTCTCTTATGATAGTCCCATTTGTAATCGAGTTACACGAATCAATAGCTTTATTTAGAAAACTATGAACTTATCCGGCCAAAAATTAAAAAATAATTGACAGTTAATGGATTAGTACTGATTTTTTTAAGTCATAGGGTTAATAGTTGTGATTAATAAATTACTGATACTCTTTTATGATCGTCCCATTTGTAACTAATAAAGTAACTAATGTATTGACAGTCAACTTGAAGGGTATCATCTACAGATCACTCCTACTTTCAGATTTCTGCGCTTCAGAAGAATGTCATGGAACTTTGAAAACTTAAAATATATTATTTAATTATCACGAAAAAATAGATAAAAATGTAATTTTTTTTAATCTGATGAAAGTTCAATAATTTTCTAAATAAAGATATATTGATTCATATAACTTACTTACAAATGGGACTATCATAAAAGAGTATCAGTAATCATTAATCATAATTATTAACCGTACAATTTTTTTAATGACATTTATTTAGAAAACTAGTAACTTAACCTGCCAAGAATTTAAAAAATGGCAATTAATGGGTTTACACTGCTTTTTTTAATTTGTAGGGTTAATAATTATGATTTAATAATTACTAATTCTACTTTATGATAGTCTTATTTGAAAATGAGTTACTCGAATCTTTATTTTTATTTAGAAAACTATTAACTTATCCGGCCAAAATGTTTAAAAAAATATTGGCAGTTAATGGGTTAATATTAATTTTCAAAAATTGTATGGTTAATAATTATGATTAATGATTACTGATACTTTTTTATGATAGTCCCATTTGTGACTAAGTTATACGAATCTTTATATTTATTTAGAAAAATTATTAAACTTTCAAGAGATTAAAAAAAAGCATTTTAATCTATTTTTTTGCTAATTAATTAATTAAATAGTATATTTTATGTTTCCAAAGTTCAATGACATTTCTCTGAAACGTAGAAATCTGAAAGAAGAAGTGACCTGTAAAAGATACCCTTAAAGTTGACTGTCAATACATTTGTTCACTAAGAAAAATGTCTAACAAAAGCTGTTTATTTCTTCTACAGTCGATAATTTTTTTTTACTTTGTCACTCCAGTCTGAAACGTAATTTGAGGAGTTGCCACGTGGATTTTCCATCAAAATTTGATTGAAACTTCTTCAGCTAAAATGAAACGATATTGTAGAATTGGGTACAGAGTCGATAGAAGGCTATCGAATGTGTTTGGAAAGAATTTTTTTCCAAGATTTTCACTTTCAATAACAATAAAAAAATGAGTTTCTTTTTTCCTTTTGTTGTATGGTTAATAATAGAATAAAACAGAAAGAGGATCAATAGTCTGTGAAATATTAACTAAAGGAGTATTATTGTTTAATTTTTAAACATTTCCCATTTGTATTTTCCCCAATTATTTAACTTTGCCTCGAGAAATCACTTTAAAAATAACATTAGCAATTTTTTAATTTTGTTAGTATAGCTTCAGTAATGGAACATTATTTTTACAAAGGAAAAATTAATTTTAAACAGGAGCACATGTTTTTAAAATTAAAAAAAAGGTTTCTATTAAAACCTTACAGCACTTAAAAGGAAAAGAGAATTATTTTTAAACCTCTAATCGTTATTTAAATGCCAGTTCGCCTAACATGTACTTTAGCGGTCATAATTATCGATTATCCTATATATGACCTCGCACGATGACTGGTAACCCGATTATTAAAGGTTAATAATCCGCCCATTGAAGAGCTAGATAATAAATAAAAATAAGTTTTTAAAATCGTACTTTTATTGGTTGTACTAGAAAGTATAAAATGTTTTTATTTTAATTATTTTCAAATTTTTGTTTTTAATTTATAAGTTATTATTATAAATATCATGGAATTTATAATCTATTTTTTCTCAAATTCCTTTCTAGATGGAGCCACTAATATGATTTCAAAATTTAATCGAATTGATCGTTTAACTGATAATTAAATTAAAAATATATGAAAAAAAATAATGTATTCTCATGAAGAATACACGCGGTATACAAAGTTTCAAAAGTTGAACTCATCAAGGAATGAGTGAAAAGTCGAACACAAAATTCTATCTTTAGAAAGTTGAAACTAGTAAAGTTAATTAAAGATGCATAAAAATTACTAAAAGTACTTCCTGACATCAGATTTCTATTATGAGTTTAATACCTAATGTTTCTAAATTTATAATAAAATTCTCAGAATATGATATTATATTAAAGTTGTAGTTTTTAAAATCTTTACGTATTAAGCGAATCGTGAAAGTAGTAAAATAATTTAGAAAATGATTCTTTTTTAAAAAGTATGAAATATTTAAACATATTTAAAATGTTTTTATAATTAATTTTCTAAACAAAGTGTTTTCTCAATATAAATATGAATTTTAAATATATATTAATAAATTCTATTTATATTTATGCAAATATTTTTAAACAAAATGTAATAAAGCAATTTGATTTGGATTAAAAAGTCCAAACTTGCGATCGGACTTTTATTTTAAACAGAAAACGATTTTTTCCTAGTCATAAACAAGTTTACAATATAACGTTAAAAAAAAACTGATTAATGAATTGCCTTATCGAAAACCTGGGCAGAGCTTTTGATCAGAAATTGCAATATATTACATTTTTTGTGGGATCAAAAATACTGCCTTAGCATTAGAGCCAAATAGATTTCAAAAGTAGTCTTGTGTAGAATATACTTATAATAAAATAAATTGCCTTTTACGAAATTTCTTAGTTTTTTTTTTTTTTTTTTTTTTTGTTCCAGAAATTCAAATAGAAATTTTCTATAATGGCAATAGGAAGAGAAAATTTACTTCAGACTTTATATGTTTTTTGTTTAGTAATTAGATTAATTGACAATTATTAATGTCGCATAACGATAATTTCGTATAATAAAATGCAATACAACATGTTTAATTCTTAAATGCATTGATTTTTTTAAAATCGGCATACTCAATTATGGCTTCTAAAGAATAAGATTGAACTTTCAATACTTGTTATCGCCAGTTGGATTCATGCTAAAAATATTAAATTAATTTAAAGTATCTACATATTATCAAAAGTACGGCAGAAAAGAAAACTTGTCAAAAATTGTGACTGCTTACTCCTTTTGTTTTGGTTATGCGAATAAGAATACCATAATTTATTCTGTATTGTACAAGTAACCCTCTAGCTGCTTATCCCTCTATTTCTGTGGGTTGCCAATCAGTCCATGAGTTCATTGCCAATCAGTTGCAGTTTAGTGCATTTATTTTTACGATGACAGATTTTTATTATATCATATTATTATCATGTAACATATAGTATCAGTTCATTATGTTTGAAAAATATTTGAACTTATTTACAAATATCGCATCTAAATAATGATTTTAAAAATTTATGCAGTAAGAGGGTTAAAAGCCACAGCTTGAAAAGTAAAGTATTTAAGTCTATATTTACCGCTGTTTACAATTTTCTTTTCCCGACAATCTATATTTACCACTGTTTAAAATTTTCTTTTCCCGACAATCTATATTTACCACTGTTTACAATTTTCTTTTCCCGACAATCTATATTTACCACTGTTTAAAATTTTCTTTTCCCGACAATCTATATTTACCATTGTTTACAATCTTATTTGCTCAACTATATATTATTGCCAATTGGAAGCAAACTCTTCCTTAGCGATAAAACATAATATAAATTTTTAAAGCCTTTGTCTTTATTTTATTTAAGAAATCAACGTACAAAATTATGTTTAAAAGATCAGGAATTATTTGGTTTTGAACAAAGCGAAAAAGAAAGACACTCTTTCATTTACAAAAAAGAAAAAAAAAAAGAAAAAGAAAAAAAAAGGCGCGAATAAAAAAATATATTTCGTTTTTCTCTTGGATATTTTGAAAATTCTATTTGAAAGAACCATTCTTAGATTTGAAGTTAGACTAAATATACTTCACTCCTAATCATTTTAACCCTCTAGCTTTTTGCAATCACATAATTCCAAGAAAAGAGAACTCTGATCCATTAAGTGCAAATATTTAGCCTTGTTAAAAATTCACAGTCTTCATTCTTTTTTACACGTTTATAGTTTCGATCAAGTTTTGCAGATGACGGGAAGTTGGAAATCACTCAGAGAAAAATAATAAATCAGAGTTAAGAATTTTTCTTACTTCGACCAGTTTACTTCTTTTTTAAGAATGTTATGAGGGGGAGGGAAGCGAGAAAGCGTTCTAGTTATTTGCTAAGCAAAAAGGGGGAGAAAAAGTACAGAAAGGAATTCAATTTCAGCTTCTTCCAGCTGCTTATTGTCGAACACGCAGCGATTGAATGGGAAAATGGGACAATTTTTTTACAAGATCGAATAAATGATATGCTTGAGCCGTACAGCGAAGTGTGGTGATTCCATTTCACGTAAATCCAGAATCTTGGCAGAGGGAGTAGGACGTAAGCGATTACCAAGAAAGGCATTAAAAAAGAGCTGCTTTTCGAGAGTTGGAAGGCGCTGCATTTTTCTTGGAACCGAGAGTAAGAAATTCAGGACGGAGTTTTTCCGTGAATTTCTTCAATTTCGGTAGCCAATTCTTCGAATAAAAAAAACCCTCACTTAAGTCCATTCCTTCTAGTGAATTGTATTGGAAATTTTATAACAATATACTTAAAGTCTGAGTTCAGCTGTCAACGAATACACTAAAACGTCAAAGATTGTTTATTTCCGGCATTATCTGAAAGTCTGGGACATTTTCTCTCGGTGACTAAGAATGGTTGAATTTTGAAAAGAATCAAATTCGTAAAAGGTTTTTCCTGGTATTGAAATCGAGATACGATATATTTAATCTGAAATTCAGAATCTGCTGCATACCAGGGGTTTTGAGCACATGAATATTTTCTGGAGTTTTTGCACAAACTGTAAGTTTATTGGAATAATTATCAAGAAAATTGAGCGACTGACACATAAGCATTTGTAGATTCTTTGCATATTAATGCTTCGGAGTTGGTATGGCTGAACTTATCAAAATAGGTATAAAATTCAAACATGATATAAGTACGCATACATATATTGTTGTTATTGTCACCACATATTTAGTAACTGTGTGTTTTATTTATTTATTAGTTGTTATATCCAACTTTGTTCAGAGTTAAAATACTATCATGTCTAATATTTTTAATCTATAAACTACTTTTGAATAAAATATATTATGATACACAAAATTATATTATAATTTTATGCATTTTATGTACCAGAAGATTTTTCAAAACCGCAGATGACTAATTCTTTCCATGTCAAAAAACTAACTCAACAGATGTTCCTGATATAAGTAATTAATCGTTTGCTTTTAATTCTGCCTTTTAATGTTCGTCTAATATTCTGTTGATGCTTTCTGACCACAGTTCTTCATTCTTGTCATTTAGCAACAGAAATATTGATATAAATATTTTACAAATTGTTTATTCAAATCAATAAAAAAACTTTACCAAAAATATAAAAAAATAATGTAGAAATATCAAAAAATATAGAGTAGTTCAAAGTGCCACCATTGCATAGCAACGGAGTGTTTATAAATTTCCTTGTTTCAAAATCATCTACATTTATTTGCTTGTTTATTAAATTTTGAAACAATAAGGAAAATTGAAAGAAAACTGCACAGAAATGAAGCTGCATTGTAAATGTAAATGCTTGAATTTTAAAATGGTATACAAATATTTTTTGTAGAATAATTTACTCTGAACTTATTGAGAAGAAAAGAATTTTGGTTAAATTTTGATTAATTAATATGTAATTAATTTTTATACTTTGAAAATTTTACAGTATTTTCTTTTTCTTTTCTAAGTAATAAATGTGCAAAGACTTTTTGAATTTATCCCAATTATTTTGGAGAAGATGTTGAACGTACATACATCGTAACGCGATAACTTTAATTTACATTAGTATTTAATTTTAATTATTAATTTTATCTGTTTTGGACTAGTTGGCTAAAAAGACTTTTCCATGCCTTTTGAGACTTTTTCTAAACATGTATTGAGTTACACTATGCTTTGTTAATTTTCTTGGATGCGCTTTTGGCTCTTGGTTCACGATAAACAATAAATCCTCTTTCAGATATTTAATATGAAAATAGTATTGTAATTTTATTGGATATGAATATTTTTGCGTTTATTGTGTCAATCTAAAATAGAAAGAGTATGATTTTTTTTGACATAGTAAAAATATTTACAACGATTTTTTACAAGACACAATTTGCATGTAAAAGTTTTTTTTTATACTCTTTTATATAACAAAAGAATAAAATATAATGTTATTACTTTAACTGCTATGCATGCTTTTCGAAGGCTATAATAGAAAATTTTATATTCATATGTTATTTTTGGTGAACAAAATTATTCCATAGAGCTCATTTATCTGCAATACAATACAAACCATTTAATGTAACGAAAAAAACTGTTAGTGTGTACTGGTAATTTGCTAGACAGCATGAAATTATTTTCTAAAAAATTCGCTTCAGTGTTCTTGCTACAATCTATAAGTCCCTATTCTCACTTTAAGATATTCACATGTATAAATCATATATCTTACTGAAGATTATATTAAGGTTGTTAATATACGATAAATATAATAGGACTATATAAAATTAATATTCAAAAATATTCCATGTTAAAATTTTTTTTCATAAGAATTGCTTTAGATGTCTAGAAAATTCTTTTAACATTGTAGATTCGGAACTCTGTCTATATTAATAAATGGATAGTACCAAGAGTGAAGAAATTTTGAAATAAAAATTTTTGACATTTTGTCATTTCTCAACAAAAGTGTTTTTCCAATATCCTGGGAAAATCTATTAAAAATTGGGCGATATGATTAAGTTGTGTCCACAATATACCTATCAATATTTTTTCTAAAATGCAGTAATATCTTGAAGTTTTTGAAATTTTCATTCGATTTTAGGAAATTATCCGATCATATTAGAGGAAACATTTGCATTTTGAAAGAAACTTTAATTATAAAATTCCATCTGAAAGCTGATATTTTAAAATTCGATATCGTTTTTAGAAATGATCTGCTTAAGTAGGTATTATATTTTCAGATCTCCTGTATTTCTTTAGTATAAAGAAGTTCTTTGTAGCAATATTTTTATATGTATAGCAAAAAATTCCAATGCAATAAATTAAAAGCTTATAAAACCTTATTATGTTTATAAAATGGTTCTGTACAAAAAACAATTAACATATAAATTTGGATTGCTATATACATAAACTTAGATAAATGCCAACAGAAAAGTATACAATTTATCTTTCTTTTAATGACCATGGTTTACCTATCTCATAATATTTCTATATCTTTGCATAGAAAAATGATCCCCAACGTATTTTTTTCTTTCACATAACTCATATATTGAGAAATGTAAAGATTTAACAAAATCGTAAAAACAAAGTTCATACATTAGCTTTTGTGAAAAGAATTATAGTGACAATAGAATAATCAAGCCACAATGAAGAATCTTGAAAAAAATAAGAACAAATTAGCTTTAATCAAATACGAGTCATTTACTTTCATTTGACAAGAATGATGTTTTTAAATTGTAGAACGTCCAATTAACACTTTCAATGGAAAGGGACGTCTTGGCAAAACAAACTCCCATTGACGCAATAAAAAACATTCCCTTTTCTTTGTTTGATCATTTTAATTCATCCTAGTTGAAGTGATTACTTATTTGAGTTTATTTCGGCGCTCCCATCAAGCATTTGGATCTTTTTGATTCTCTTCAGAAACAAACAATGGGCAAAACTTGATTCTTCCACCCGAATTTTCATTGGACGAAGCGGAGAGCCTAATTGCTCATCTCCTTTGCTCAAATTACCCTTAACGACAGGTCGTTTAATGGTAATCTGATTACCAATCCCAATGCCCTGAATCACTATTTTTATCGACTTTTCTATTTTGTTTGCTGACCCTTTCGCTCTCCAAATGCACCGATCACAGATTATGCCCCGGCGAATTGTTGACCGTGAATGTTGATTGGGAGGCTGTGTCTAGAGAATATCGACGGAGGATTAGATGGATCCGAGCGTATCGACATTAAACATCTGCAAGGGAAAATTCAAGCAACAGATTTTTATCAATCTTTTCCTTCGAACTAAGTAATGAGAGTTAGGATAATAATTTCACCAGGAAAGTTTACGAAACAAGCATTCAGTGACAAACTGGGATTATCGTTTTCCATTCCTTTGTAGTTGTAGGCATTTCATTAAACCAAGCCCAATCCTGGGTGATTTTATTGGTTAAGTAAATTTCCCTTAATAAATGAACTACGATACTTGTATAAGAATTTATGCACGAAAGGTGTACAAATAAAGTAATAAGAATGATATTTTTAAATAAGCTTTTTAATTGAAATTACATTTTCACAATAAATTTTTCAAAATAATTGCTTTTGAAAAGTACAAGGGATGATTTTTCCACTCTTCAGAACAGTGCTGGAATTCTGATGCTGAAATTTCCTTCATTTGGTCTATTACGAATGTTTTAATATTTTCTAATCTCCCCAAAAGCGTCCTTCGAAATACAGTTTCAATCATAGCAAGTCGAGGAAATAAAGACTTTCCTGTAGATAAAATATCTTTTCCTGTAGAAGATGTATATATAGCAAAATATCCTTAAATATCCTTTAGATACTATAAGCATTGTACAAGGATATACTATTACAAGGATATATGTACTATTTCCCGCCCCATGTCTCTTCTGCTATCTTGTTAGCTCGAAAGGTTTTCAGGAACAATTTTTTTTTTTCATGCTCAAATTCATGATCAAATTTGACGAATGTTAGATACTCTAAGCATTGTGCAAGGATATCCTATTATAAGGATATTTGTACTATTTCCTGGCACATGTCTCTTCTGCTATCTTATTAGCGCGAAAGGTTTTCAGGAGCAATTTTTTTTCTTTCATGCTCAAATTCATGATCAAATCTGACTAATGTTAGTGTGAATCAGATCCACCTTTTGTCCAATCATTTTGAAAATTGCCCCATTTTCGTCATTTCTTGCAGTTACAGATCTTCCGCTACTGCCCTTTGTCAAAACATTGTCTCCACATATCAAGCATGCTAGAACTTTGAAACATTTTCTATAGCACTGTTCTCAAGTCTGAAGTTAAGTCAGATTGCACATCATTGTTTGAAACTGATTCCACTCATTTTCAGAATGCACTAAAAAAAACAGTTTACAAGAAAAAAAAAAATCTAGAGACAACTTCGTGGCCCTACTCGGTACAAACTTATACTAATGCGACACTAATATTCATCCACCCTTTACTACAAATGGGAAATCCACGCCATTTGCAGATAAAATGTTAGTCTCCCGGTCTGTTTATTTTATTTATATAACCCATATCTCTTTAGAAAATATATTTTATAGGATAATATTCTTTGCTTAACACTTTGAAGGTGGTATAAAATTGTTATTGTGTCTAATGCTTAATATGTTAAGTGAGTTATACCATAACATTTTGTTTTAAATACTTTCCCTTTTCATATTACAGCATGTGCAAGGGAATTTATTGAGCCATTGGTGATGGATCTTAAGAATGTTCTGAATAGTTTTCCCACAATGTGCAGCGTCAGGATAATCTTCATTTTCTTCCGTCGTGTCTTGATACTACATTTTTGGCTTCTTAATCACAGGTTGGAGTCTTAATTCTATCGAAAATCTTTTTTACTTTGCGTAGATTCAAATATTCTCTTTTAAGATTGAAAATAGAAAATCTTTGTTATAGTGCGACTGAGGCTTGAAATGGGTGTAGTTTTACTTAGTTTTTTTAAAATTAAACTATTATATTTTATTTAACTAAAATTATCTACAACAAATAAGTCTTAAACTAAACTTAAGACTCCTACAAATAGGAAACTTAGTTTTAACTTAATCAATAAGCTAAGATTTTTACTTAGTTTTTAAAAACTCATGTAGGATAGCTTCAAATAGGATATTTTTAATACCGACTCGGAAAATGAAGTTAATCACCTTTTTCCAATTTATTTTTATTGTGTTTGATGCTTGTGGTAGATTAAATGTTTGATTCAACGGTTAACGTGATATATGATACGTGTCAGTAGTAACTAATTATCTTCATAAGCATATTTGTCACGAAAGTGAAGAAATTTAAATATGTTAAAGTTTAGAAGATATTTTAGGAATATTTTTTTAAAAAGGTTCAGCCTTTAAAGTTATCAAGTGATTTAATACGTTCCAATCTAGAAGATTTTTTAAACAAATATCTTCTATTAGAGCATCGTTTTTAAAAATTATTTCATAATATAAATCAAAGCATTTTTGTGTAATTTAAATGATAAAACATGTTTTCTTTAAACTAATTCAAATATCTCACTAATAATATACAAGCTTGACATTTAGTTTGCACATATGATTTGCCATTTGAAATGAAATAATTAGTTCGAATGGTAATATTTCCTATTTTTGTAGAGAAAGAAAAACATTTTAATAGCCTTATTTTAAAGGAAAATTTAGCTTTTTCATCACATATTTTACTTAAAAAAAGTCCCATAAGTAATTGATTTAGGATAACAAAAGCGATGATTCCAAATTATCGCGTTTTTAAGAGTTAAAAATCTATAATATTTGGAATTTATTAAGTAGGTGCACTATAGCAAATTATCCGTATCAGTATTTACTGTTTTGTTTTGTTGAAATGTCAAGCGGTTCGATTGCTCTATGTGCTTAAAAGTGCCAGCTACTCACTGAGTATGGCAGCGTACCATCTGCTCCTGCTTATAAGCGTAGCTGTTTAAAGAGAGGAATCCAACTGATACACTGAATTCCTCCTGTGAACATCTGTTTTACGGAAATTTAAGTGACATTTTCAACAAGGAAATCCAGAAGTGCCATTACACTGTTTATAATATTTTTTTATTTAGATGTTTTTAAAAGACCGTGACACTTAATTGGTTAATCTTAATAGATATTGTAGCTTAACCAACATTTTCTTTTTTTGTAAATTTTTTTTCGGAGAAAATAGTTAGATGCGAATCACATACTGATTACATATGAATATTTTTCAATCTTTCCTACATATGAACTGGCCATTTAAAGCAAACCATGAATGCACTTAATTTAACATGTTATTCGAATTGTTAATTTAATTAATTTAACATGTTATTCGAATTGTTAATTTAATTAA
>JAPMOR010028044.1:269298-287471 GCA_026543865.1 Argiope aurantia
AATTTTTGTCATCAATTTATTTTCAATAAGATAATCTCACTGCTGCTGATCAGGAACGAATCCAGATCAATTTAAATGCTTTAATAAATAGTAAAAGATTATTTTTCTTTTTCTTATAGAAAGAATACAAATTATTCCATTTACTGATTTTGATAAATCGTCACGTTCTAGACTTCTCTGAACCAGATAAATAATTTTTACTTCTTCATGTACGAAATATCTATAAAGTATTGCAATCGTTAAAAATTCTGAACTCAAGATTTCAACGAATGAGTTCGAAAAACACATTCTTGGCATTATGACTGTCTGCATGCCAATTTCTCTGTCTCTCTGCAAACAAGATAACTTAAAAACATTTTGGAATAGACGGATGAAATTTGGCATATGCACTAACAATTGAATCTGTAGATTTTTTATGAAATTTAGAACGAAATGCACTCATAGGAAGCTTGTCTGTCTGGCGTTTTGAACACAAGTGAATTCGATAACGGCAAAACTCAGAGGCATTACATCATTTCGCAAACTGCTTCAGTAACTGCAAGAGCAAATAAGTGAAGTAACAATCGAGATACATATGTTTAATAATAATCGAATAAAGAAAGAACTATATTTTGAAACAACCTTATTATTTTCACGTTTTAGTGTTATGTAACGATGTTTATACAAGTTAATCTTATTTTAATGTTTATATAAGTTAACCATAATGTTTACTTAAGCAACTTTCAATTATATTTCGTTATGTAATGCATGTAATTCTTACTCGTGTCAAAATATTTGGCCCAATTTGGCAATGTCGGTAAATGCTCATGTGTTATTTATATTAAGCTTCAGGGGTTTGTTTCATCTCGCTATGATTGTATTAATTTCACAGATAAAATAATTAGTTTTCGAAAAATACGCTTTCATTATTGTTCTAAATTATAAATAAATATTTATTATAAAAAAACTGGAACATTGATATAATTACTTGAAATAAATTGGTATTTTATCGCATTCGGGATATTTTAATTTTTGATATATTTTTAAGAATTCTCTTTCTTTTGATATTAAGCTTGATTTCCTTTTTTCTTTTTCAATTCCTACTATTAGTTCACACTCTCCCTATATATATTTATATATCTTGTTCAGATTTTCAATCGTTAATAAAATACTTTTTATTCATACCCTCAAGTTCAAATACATTTTTTTAAAATTTGTAGTGGATGGCACTTGATGTTAATACAATTTTTCAAATATAAATTCATTTATTAAATTTAATTAATTTTTAATACTTTAAATAGTGTTTTAGCAGTTTGTAATGAAAATTAAAATCAAAAGGCAATAGCTTAATCGGTAAAATGCAAGAATTTCAGTATTTTTCACTTGAAGGTGAAGAATGTGAGTTCAATTCTTGCGAAAATCAATAATTTTTTTATTTTTATTTTTTATACTTAATAATTTTTTTTAGTAATTATTTAATAAAAAGTAACTAAAATAAAATTTTTGTTTGGTGACCTAAGTAGGAATTGAATTAATTTTTTTTATATCACTTGTTTTGCTGTAACGTCTAACAAATTTCATAATTCATTATTCTCATGATTATGGAATTTAGTAACCAATTTCACAGTTAGTAACCGGTCACAGTTAGGAAATTTGAGAATTAACCTCATGGATCGTGTGATTTAATAGGCTGCGGTGGCCTGGTGGTAAGGGCTTTGGAACCTGAGGGTTTCAGGTTCGAGACCCGATTCCACCGAAGAACCGTCGTGTAAGGGGGTCTGTTGCATGTTAAATCCGTCCTGAAACGTCCTCCCGCTGGTGTGGTGTGGAGAAGAGGGTGCCAGCTCAGGTGTCGTCCTCGTCATCTGACCGTGGTTCAAAATTACGAGGTCCGTCCCAAAATAACCCTAGTGTTGCTTCAAACGGGACGTTAATATAACTAAACTAAACTAAACTGAAACTAAACGTGTGATTTAACACCATTGGATTTCTTTTTAAGGGATTATTTAAAGCCAAAGGTCTATGCCGACAAGCCCAGAAGCGCGCGTGCATTGAAGGAGGTAATTAAACGCTGAATCAACAAAATTTGGCCACATTTATGTGAAATGGTCATGGAAAATTTCGACCAAAGAGTGCGTATGAGCCAGCAAAGCCATGACTGCCTTTTACCCTCTGTGTTATTCCATACATAATTCTATTCTGTGTACTTTACCATAAAAAAATACAACAATTTACAGGGAAAAACCTGTGTATTTTATTTAATTCAAATCTTGCCTTAATGCGTTGTCTTATTATTCAACGCTTCGTTTTTACTGACCCTAAACTATTAGCTATCAAATGGTTTTTAATCGGTTTTCAAAACTTTACTGCACGACTAGTGGCAAATTCAATACTTGCATTAATTTTGGGACGATCTTTATATTTGCAAATTCAAAACATCTAAATGAGATAAAACAGTGCAAAATTCTTTAACTCTTTCGGAATTTTAAACCCTTTTTAAGGACGCAGTTTTCATTAAAAGGTGCAATTTTGGTGTGTTGGACAAATAAATTTTAGAATTATGCTACGCCAAATCGTATTTAAGTCATTAAATTAATAATTATAAAAGTAAAATGTATGGCTATCGTTCTTCTTTTGTTTTTCATCAACGTTAATTAGTAATAAGAAATTAGTCGTGTCTGAATTTTCGGAAATCGCCAACTTATTTTAAGTGTGAGGATGGCAACGGAAGTCATCCACACAGATTTTTTCTTTCTTTCTCTTTTCCTAACTCTCTTTGATTCTGCATTAAACAGTTTTGTAGAAAGCTATATTTAATGCAGTATTTACACAGCAATAACGTATCTATGAAACTACGAGATTCCAAATAAAATTCTTAATACTCCATAGCTTACACAGATGATTTATCATTAGTGACTTGAAAATAGCTACGCTTAGTCCCTTCTTTGTAATATAATATTAGTTAACTTCTAATGTCATGTGAATTATGAAGAATTTGACGTTGTTCTACTTAAAGATAAAAATTTTATTTGCAGTACATTTTATAATAAGCTATATTTCTAGCAGATAGTAGGAGAGGTTCTTCATTTATATTCATGCAAATTATGAGAGAAATGAAGGCTTTATTTTGAGTCTAAATTTATGAGATTAAAATTATCTCTTATAAGATTAAAATTGTCGGACGCATGAAAGCTTTAAGTTTGGTTAGGTAGAGAGTGCAGTTGTCCAACTTAATTTCGAGAAAAGCTTTCAGGCCATTCATATGCTAAGTAAATTTAGTCTTCGAAATACAAAAGAGTTTATAAGCAAAAGGCTAAAATATTAAAAGCATTTTTTCTTGCAATCGGGTTTAATTGAAGTATGAAAACAAAACAAGAAAATATTATGAAACAAAATACATTCAAACATAAGCAAAGATTCCTTGTAATCTTTTTGCCTGTTGAACGATCTTTTAGAATCACCATTTTGATGGTTTCGACTCAAAAATTATTTAGGTTCTCTTTTTCTAAACTGTCAACTTTGAAAAGTGTCTGCTGCGAAACTAATAAGATCCCAGAGACTGAAACTTAAAATAGTCTGAAGGAGCAAGATCTGGATTATTTAGTGAATATGGTGAAAGTTAAATTACACCAAATTCCTTCCATTCCAATATTAGTCAAACTGAAATTAAAGGATCATCATTTCCTTATATGGTGGTTTGAAATAAGTAAACTCTAGCATTGACCTGTTGCAGATGAGCAATCCCATGATTAATAAAGGAGAGTATTTCCTTTTTAAAGCAGCGTTTCATACTATGCAGTAGTCCTTAGTAAAATGCGGAGGAGACAAAATGACCTGCACAAAATTCCACAAAGCATGGCTTATATATATTTGTATATATATTTGTAAATTATTTTAATTCAACAATAATTAGGAGCATATGCCAAGTACAAGATTTGGTATCATAATCACAAACTGACTACTCCGAACCACCGGAAGGCACACGGAAAAACTTGAATATCCGGACCGCCGCAACAGCAATACTGACAGGAAATGTAGTTGAGCCTTAAGTGCTATCACCGGCCACGGTACAACATTTCCCTAAGGAAGTACGTCCCGTCAACGAAGGGAGGGGCCAGACCACCACCTATTCATGTTCCCATAGTAGTGACGAGAATCAACCACCATTCCTGAAGTTTCTCCTCCGTAATTTCAAAGCCCCCCCCCTCCCCGTGGAACAAAAAGCTTTGATATATAAGCATTCCAAGTAGTCAATGAAAAGAATACTTTTAATACACAGTAATAAATTTGCTAAAATTGGAATAAAGTTATTAAAGTGGCAAAAATGTTTTAAGAGATTATTTTTAATTTATTGGAATTTTAAATTATTCAGTACTTATTAAAAATAAAATTTATGTTTTTAATATTTCTAAAATGAAATTTTAATGTTATGATGAAAATAACCTTAATTGCAATAACTTAAGAAAATTAGTTAATTAAAAATATAATTTATTAACTAATAATACAATTTATTTTATTACCTTTTTGATTACCAGGAAATTGTTTTATTTAAGAACTTTTAATGAAACAATCGCATTATATTAATGAATTTCAAAATTGCTTTGGAAATATTTTTCTTTTATTACATACTTACATTTATATAGATTTTCAATACTGCTGTACAAAATTATAAAGATCAGACAGTTTATGGTTAAAGAAGACAAATTAAAAAAAAAACCTTAGTTAGGAAGATTTAATTAAATGTGTCTCGAAGAAAGTAACTAGAAATGATTGAAAAGTGAAGGAATTTTAATAAAAATCTATTTGTCTATTTAAAATCTATTTAATAAAAATCTTGCATGTATCAAGGAAACCGATACTAATCTAAACAAATAAGAATCCATGAGTGATTTTCCATCTCCCACTTTTCCCGAAAATAAAAAATCGTTTGCTTCTATTAGATCAGAATTAAAATGGCAAATATCTTCGAAATACTATAGTTTATTATTTGCTCATTAGCATATTTATGAGGCATTATTATCTATAAAAAATAACGTTTTGCAAAGTAGGCCTAATAAATTTATCTATTCCTTCTTAATCTATACATATAATAAAGTACAATGTGTGTGTGTATTGGCTCTACAGCTACCACATTCGGCACGTGTATACCTTGGAAGCCGGGAATGTGCACCTGGGGGTTATTTTTTCGAATTTTTAATTAGAATTGTATTTATTTAAAAATTTCGCTTAATTTTGGCGTGTTTCTGCTATAACTTCCGAAAATATTACCGCACAAAAAAGATTTTTATATGAAGTTAAAGATCAAAAATTTATCTTTTACATGATACCAATGTTTTGGCCTTGAAATTAAATTTCTATTTTTAAAGAATTTTTAAATAAATATTTTAACTATATTTTTCGACAATTTTTTTCGTACAAAATAAAAATAAAATTTAAGCTGCACGAGCACGTTTCGCATTCATGGGAAAAAATTAGCCTTTTTCAAAGTGTTGCCATCACATTGATTAAAGCTCCAATTAAAAACAAATTAAATCTTTTTGGAAATGAAATCAGCAAAAATATAATTTTCGGCACGTGTCTGTAGGAAATGAAACAAATATGAAATATTATTTTTTCTAAAAAATAAATTCAAGAAAAATTATTTTATGTTCTTTTACACTATCTATATTATTAATCCAATAAATCAGTTTTATTTTTTGTTTAATATGAACAGGATATCCATTCAAATCAGGGTCACACAGCTAATTTGTAAAACTTTAGTTAGACACAGATCTGCTAAAATGGTCTAAATGGAAAATGATTATATTTTATGTAACTTGATTCAATAAATGCTCTAATAAATAACGAATTTTTGATTTTACATAAAGCTTCTGCTGTGGAAATCACGTTTAACAAAATGTTCTTGAAACACTAATATTTTAAATCAAAAGAGTTAATTTCCAATCAACTAAATCAATCACTTAAACTGACTGATTTATGAAAATTTGAATATCACTATTCAATAAAAAAAGGATAATTTTAGATTTTCCATCGATCGTTTCAAAGAAAATACGCCAATCAGCGCGCAGGTTTTTCAAGATTAATTGGCTTAAGATTATGAAATGTTGAGTTTTTCTAAATTTTTAACATTCAAAACTTCATAAATAAGTCTTAGTTGATCGTGGAAAATAGAAACAATCATTGATTTATTTAAAACTAGTCGCCTTTGGCGACCAGCCGGTTCGCCAGTATTACCGCTTGCTACAATTTTCAATTAAATATTTTAAGTAACTGGTCTCTTAATAGATTCTTAAACAAAGCATTTTTAATCTTCAAATTTTGATAATCATACCAAACTTATGCTGTTGTTTAGATCGTTTTGTTCAATTTACTATAGATATTTTGCTAATTTGTTGTCATTTCCGGTAAAACTTCCACTTTAATTTAAAGTGGAAATGATGAAATTGCAATTAATATAAAGATATTTTTTTAATAAAACGAAGCGTTTTATTTTATTTATCATCTTTATTGTTATTTATTTATTTATTATAATTGAATACGACTATTGCAAACAGAATCACTCGGTATATAAGTCTTATGTGAACTACAAAATATTTTTCAAAATTTATGCAATATCTCAAAGAATAATTCAACAAAAATTTCTCAGATTCAGCATAAAATTCAGTCTTTAGTTTTGCTTTCAAAAGGATAGAAATGAAACCAATAATAATATTTTGTTTCGGCTTATAAATAAATTTCAAAAATTATGAAGTCTAAATTTAATGCAGTAAGGTTTCATATTCTGAGAAATATTCAGGACACACCAAATTTTAAATAAATGAATGAATGTTCCTATTTTAAACGATCAACTAAGACTTATTTATGAAGTTTTGAATGTTAAAAATTTAGAAAAATTCAACATTTTCATAATCTTAGACCAATTAATCTTCAGAAACCTGCGCGCTAATTGACGTATTTTCTTTGAAACGATCGATGGAAAATCTAAAATTATCCTTTTTTTATTGAATAGTGATATTCAAATTTTCATAAATCAGTCAGTTTAAGTGATTGATTTAGTTGATTGGAAATTAACTCTTTTATTTAAAATATTAGTGTTTCAAGAACATTTTGTTAAACGTGATTTCCACAGCAGAAGCTTTACGTAAAATCAAAAATTCGTTATTTATTAGAGCATTTATTGAATCAAGTTACATAAAATATAATCATTTTCCATTTATACCATTTTAGCAGATTTGTGTCTAACTAAAGATTTACGAATTAGCTGTGTGACCCTGATTTGAATGGATATCCTAAATTAAACAAAAAATAAAACTGATTTATTGGATTAATAATATAGAGAGTATAAAAGATCATAAAATAATTTTTCATGAATTTATTTTTTAGAAAAAATATTTCATATTTGTTTCATTTCCTACAAACACGTGCCGAAAATTATATTTTTGCAGATTTCGTTTCAAAAAAGATTTAATTTATTTTTAATTGGAGCTTTAATCAATGGATGGCAACACTTTGAAAAAAGTTAATTTTTTAACATGAATGCGAAACGTGCTTAATTTTAATTTTTATTTTTTACGAAAAAAATTATTGAAAAACATAGTTAAAATATTTATTTAAAAATTCATTAAAAATAGAAATTTAACTTTAAGATTAAAACATTAGTATCATTCAAAAGATAAAGTTTTGATCTTTAATTTTATGTAAAAATCCTTTTTGTGCGGTAATATTTTCGGAAGTTATAGCAGAAACACGTCAAAATTTCGCTTAATTTTTAAATAAATAAAATTCTAGTTAAAAATTCGAAAAAAATACCCCCAGGTGCACATTCCCGGCCTCCAAGGTATACATGTTCCAAATTTGGTAGTTTTAGTTTGAATGGCCTGGCCTGTAGAGCGCCAACACACACACACACACACACACACACACACACACACACACACTAAGCTTTATTATAAGTATAGATTTGGTGTGTCCAGAATATTTCTCAGAATATGATACCTTACTGCATTAAATTTAGACTTCATAATTTTTGAAATATATTTATAGGCCGGAACAAAATATTATTATTGATTTCATTTCAATCCTTTTGAAAGCAAAACTAAAAACTGAATTTTGTGCTGAATCTGAGAAATTTTTGTTGAATTATTGTTTGAGATATTGCATTAATTATGAAAAATATTTCGTAATTCACATAAGACTTATATACCGAGCGATTCTGTTTGTAGTACTCATATTCAATAATAATTATAAATAAATAACAATAAAGATGATAAATAAAATAAAACGCTTGGTTTTATTAAAAGATATCTTTATTTTAATTGTAATTTCATCATTTCCACTTTAAATTAAAGTTGAAATTTTACCGGAAATGACAACAAATTAGCAAAATATATATAGTAAATTGAACGAAACGATCTAAACAACAGTATAAGTTTGGTATGACTATCAAAATTGGAAGATTAAAAATGTTTTGTTTGAGAATCTGTTAAGAGACCAGTTACTTAAAATTTTTTATTGAAAATTGTAGCGAGCGGTAATACTGGCGAATCGGCTGGTCGCCAAGGGCGGCTAGTTAAAAATAAATGTTCAAAATTCATAAATAAAGCTGATGTAATCATATGAAGAGATTATTTAAAATCAGCTGCCTTTAAAAGCTGGAAGCAGATGGCATGTTTAGTGAAGGTAAAACATCAGAAAACAGTACAAAAATTTGTTTCAATTTTTTGTAATAATGCCCAAATTGAGTAATTTAAAGATGATTGACTATGAAGTAATTTCATTTATTGATTCATGGAATTGTAAATGTAATACATTTACGTTTTATTAACATTTATAATCTTTAGAGATTTATGTTTATAAATTTTATTTTTATAATATTTAGATATTTATTTTAATATTATTTCAGTTTTGCACATAAGCGGCTTGCGCTTCATTGTATAGTGAAGAAAATCGAGTTTGTATTTTGGAACCTTTTTTTTAAACAGATTGATGTCAAAAATTGGCCCATTGCTGTAATTTTAGTAACAATGTGATATACCAAATATATTTAAATTTTAGCGTTTTTAAATTATCGCGTCTACATGTATCAGATATAGTGACCGACAGACTGTCAATCGTTTTACAGATTTTGCTCAGAATTTCACACGGATCTACACTCTAAATGCTAAAATTGTGGGCCAACTTTTTTTTTTTATCTTTCTCGTTGTGTTTAGTGGTTATCATGTTTAGTCGCTCTTGGACAGACAGACGCATTTCCTGAGAATAGATTTTGTTCAGAATTTTGTAAAAATCTAGAAACTTGATGTAAAGAGCATATGCCGAATTTCATCTGTCTGGCTTAAAGCGTTTTTAAATTAATGACGGATGGACGGGCAGACGGGTCGAAAATGTGTTTTTTAGTCTTTGGAAGGTTTAAAATATGGTGATTAATCAAAAACTGGAAGTCGAATTTTTTGTCTATTTCGATATTTTGTATACTTCATTTACGAGAAATAGAACCGAATATCAATGATAAATGAGATATATTCCATTCTGAAAATGTTTTCACTAAATTCTATTTCCACCATCATTAATACTTGTTATAGATTTACTATGTTGAAAAATTAAGCTATAGTTATTATTCAATTTTTTTTTTTTCGCTACGTTCGGTAATCTCGGTAAAATGAAGAATCCCAGAAATTCTTTACAATAAAGATTTATTAAATATTTTTCCTACCATATCAAATAATTTATGACTATCTTTTCTGATGTTTAATTCAAAAAATAAAATTCTAATATCTTTTGAAAAATGGAGAGGATATTGTTTAGAAACTCCGCGCACAATTCTTTTGATTGCAGTTACAAACTGTCCATGGAAGACTATTCTTGGAATTCGGCGGGAACCATGTTTATGCATTTTATTCCTATTTACTTTGCACTCTATAAATTCTCTGCAAACGTCCGAATCCAAGCAAACAATCGTGCAGCTGTATGAGAATTTATTGTATCGATTAAATATCGCCTCCTCATCGGCGCTCGAAAAATGTAGATATTTATAAGTCTCTGGAATGCCTCGGCCCAAAATGTTGCTTTATTTAAATATATATGCGAGTCTAAATAAAACGGGAAAATTTTGGTTTGTTTTTAAATTCTTGGTTCTAGTCCAATAGAGAGAATGGAACTGTTTTTCAAATGGGTATGCATTTTCACAGTCTGAAATATTGGATCTTATTTCAAAGATTCTAGAGATATTTAAAATATTATTCACCCAATATTCACCCCAATAAATCAGTTGATATTCTAATTAAGGTACGATAATACTTGTTCTCTAAGTTAAGGAATGTGCAATTATAGGTTAAGATTATATTTTGATTTCATTTGTTGTTGATATCGATGTACTGACTATTTTCTAACTCATGATACTGTTACTATCTAAAGGGTATCCTAAAATTAACGCAAGATTTAAATTTTCTACCATTCGTCCAGATGTTGGCAAAAGTATTAAAAAAGCCCGTTTGACAGCTGATATTCAGAATTAGTAAAAATGGAGCGTTACACGATAGAACAACGTGTTAACGAAAGATTTGAATTTGAATTGGAATAAAAATTACATCTTTTTTCTTTAAACTGCTACATTTTTATTGAATCGTAAAGCAAATAGAATAATATTATGTATGTAATAACGCATAGAACAAATGGCTTCCACGGCTTTGCTGGAACATAACGCACTCTTTTGTCGAAATTTTCTACGACCATTTTGCATTAATTTGACTGAATTTAGCGTTGAATTTCCTCTTTCAATGCACGCATGCTAGTGGGCTTGGGGCATAGACCTTTGACTTCAAATAACCCCATAAAAAGAAATACAATGGTGATAAATCGCACGATATAGGGGGCCAATTCTCAAATTTTTGAACTGTTTTCGTTTGACTTTCATTATTTTTGAAATATTGTTCAACAATGAAAACCCGTTGTTCAATCGTGTAACACTCCACTTTTATTAGCTCTAAACTATCAACAATCAAATGGTTTTTTAATAGGGTTGCCAACACTTTTCTTGTAAGAAAAGTGTCAAATTTAAATCTTGCGTTAATTTTGGGTTCACAAACGGAGCTTATACGAAGTGAAATGTTTGGATTATGTTTTAATAATGCTAATGAAGTTTTGCCTGACAGGTAATTTTTACGTATAGAAAATCCAGTGGTCTCAATGCTTCATACCCGTACTTTAGAACGAAATTTCACAACGAATTTTTTGGTTGAAAAAAAACTATAATCTCTAATAATAATAAAAATAAATGTACGTCTATCTTCGTGTGTGTTAGCGCTTTACAGACCAGACCATTTGACCTAAAGATACCAAAATAGGCACATATACAAATAATGATATTTTTAAATCTATTTTAAATCTTAATTAATTTCATAATTTTTGTCTTAATTTAGTTCATGTTAACTTCATTCTAAAATGCTATCTTATATTATAAATTCTAACAAGATCTCTAAATAACTGATGACTTTTGCACTTCCCACACTCAGAGCGAAGAGATAAAAATCCCTATTATTACGATATTCTTTTAAAAATACCTAAGATTCCCTTTCCAAAGTCTACACGTGTCAAAGAAATCCCTTTTAGAATCTCTTTGTAAAATAACGGAAGGGAAAAATTTCTGCCCATTTGCTCTTATATCGCGATGTAAGCAGGCGTCTACTTATTATTACTTCTTTCCTGTACATAATATGCATCCAATGTAAAATAAACTGAATTTAAATTTCAAAGATTTCTTCTTTTCGACTACGCATCTGCAAAATTATGTTTACACGCACACACATTGAGGAGTGGGAATTTGCACCTTGGAACGATTTTTTTAAATTTTAATTAGTTTAAAATTAATCGAATTTTTTTGCAATAACTTCTTAAAATATTTAAGCACAAAAGTAATTATTGTATCATTTTGAATTTGAAAAATATCTTTTCAATGACATCAATTTTTTACCTTATAAATTTTTCTATTTTTAATTAATTTTTAAAAATATTTTAAGCATAGTTCATAACAATATATTTCATCCTTCAAGTGAAACACAAATTGTTTTCATTGTTGCTACTTACTTTTCCTGACTTTTTCCCCAGTTTTAATAATGAGTATATAAAGATGCGGCTTATTTTTCTTTGTTGAGTAAATTTCTTTGTAAAACAAACTTTTAATAACATTTTTGAAATTTTATTTTACTTACATTTAAGGTTTAGCTTCAAAATAAGAGAATAATAAAATAACTTTTAAAGTAAGCCAACTTTTAAATACTCCCGTTCTTTCTTGTGATAAAATTAGATGTATTAAGATATGGATACAAAAGTAGAAAAATGCATAGCACAGTGAACAGAACAGTGCAGAGCTTTGAAATCGTATCTCTATCAAAATTTGAAGTTTTAAAATATTTTGATGAGGAAGACATTAAGATCAATTGACACAAATGTTTAATTGGAATTTTTAACAACAACTAATCTGGAGAAACTAATTGGTCGCCAAAGGCGGCTGTATAAATTACTTTTATGTGACTACCAAAGATCTTTGAATCGTTAAAAGTATATCTTGATATCCCAGAAACAGGGAGAAGTGCATGAACATTTTAAGGTGCATTTATATATGTAGACCAAATATTTGCTATTATAACTTTTCCTATACGTATGTGATTTAAATCCATCAACAATTGCGATCACAAAAAGTAAATTTCATTTTTTGAACAAAAAAAAAACAATTTTACGTTTATTAATATGATGTTCAATAGATTAATGTCCGTTTCAGAAACTGGCGCCAGTATCTTTTAGAATATTTTACTCCGTAGGAGGGTTACACGCAGTAGACTGAATTTTTTTATTTTATTTATTCTTTGATTAGGTATGTTTTTCTTTTAATTATACTTTCATGATATTGATATTCATTTTATTTTGAATCGTACTACTTTGAAAGCGCAATTTTTGAAATGTTAATATATATATATATTGCTTGTTTAAAATTACAACAGTACAACTCTTACATCTTTCAACATACCCATATTTTGGTGAAATCAAAAAGAATTGGTGAATTCAAAACGTAGAAGGTTTCTGTATCTGGAAAGAGAAGAGTACATATTGTACATTTTTCACATTATGTACAATAATTGTGCAGCATAGATTGGATTTTTAGCTTTTATTTGCAATTTTTATAACTCATTTTGTTGCAGAACAATAAATACAATTTACAGATTGTCTATTACGGCGAAATTTGTTCCCTAGGCAAGGATGAGACTATGAATATGGACTCTGATTGTGGGTACACTGTATTTACTAACAAAATAAAAATTTAATTATAATATTTTATCTGAGTGCAGCATTAGATTCCAATTTAAAATTCATACTTACCACAAAATTGTCAATCATATCATACCTGTTTTATTCAATTTTTTACAATAATTTATTTAAATCGATAGGATGTATATTTGCTTCTTTTGAGCTTGCAACTTATTTTAGTATGAAATTAGGTCGAGAGAAAAATCCAAAACACTGGACTTCAAAACATCGGAGCTTGAAAGCAAATTTACTTCTTTGTCAGGTTTTAGTTGAGTTTTGAATAGCACCCGACAAACAGGCGTTGATGTCTACTTTTTATCAGATGTTGGAATAGGTTCAGGAAAGAGAAATGCGTTAGTTGTCAGTTCTGAAAAAAACACACACATTCAGTTTCTGCTTCAGCGTGTCGATTAAAGAGAGCAGGTGTTAAAATAAGTAAATATAGCATTTTGATGTAAATTTAACAAGCCTTAAAAGTGGTAAAGCTCCGAGCAGCTGGTTACCAGTCAGCAACACAAAATATTGTAAAAAAAAGAAAGAAAAAACATTGTTGAATTAATTTGTTAAAATTAATTTTCATATCTTCTGAAATGCTAGATAATAGTCTTTGTTATGACTATCTGACTTCTATAGTCGTTTCGTTGTTCTTTGTTTCTATGCAAAAATGAGTATCATATTAATTGAAACCATCTTTAAATTGTTAATTTGATATTAATTCTGAATATTTAAAAAGAACACATTCGTATTTATGATTATTTTTCCACTAAAAATCAAATTATAATCCAAGAACTAGGAGAATAAATATTTATTTATGCATAAAAGATGAAAAACATATTAATTAAAACTGTTTCTAAATTGTTAAATTAATTTGAAATTTTAAAAAAAAACATAAAAAAAGCAAAAAATGCTAATCCTGGATATATAACTCATGGGGGCTACGCAAGCGCCTTATCCATTATACTTTTCTTCCTCGCGACGGCGACAAATTATTAGTGTATAAGCTATGCAGAAAGTTTGAGGGCTATTTTCTCGAAACTGACTGGCTATTTCGCTTTAATATTTTCGAGAATGAACATTCTAAATGTATACTATCATTATACTAAATCTCATCCTGAACTCAATTTTCAACCTCGTGTCCACCCCTTTTGAGAAAATTGTGAAAAACACTTGACGCTTCCAGTGTTGTTAAATATTTGCTATTTTTAAGTCTTTATCTCTTGAAACATATAAATAGCTATTGATATAATTCCTAGAAATCAATCCATTTTTTGAAATTCTATGGTTTAATTTTAAATTTAATTATTGAATTATTTAATTAAATTAAATCTTTAAGAAAACCAATGGACTTAATTCACGTGATGTCACAGTCACATGAGAAGCGTAACTACACGTTATTCTATTTTACGCTTGGATGTCACGCCATTTTTTTTTTTTGTCTCTGTAAAATGCAAGATGAATTCCCAAATGAAAATTTCGTTGTCTACTTTATCTTTATGTCTACTTTATCTACGAATCTTTCAAAAGTATTAAATTATATTCTAGTAGATATAATTTAATACTCTATTTTATAACTAATATATTGTGCTAAAATGAATTGGATTGCTAGGAATTCAAAACTATTAATAAAATAAGATGTATTGGAACCTTAAGATAATAATAAAAAAGTATTATTTATCATGGTAAAATTCTGTCTGGAAAGATATAATGCGAATTTAAATAATTCTGACTAAAAAATAAATAAATGCATATGCCTTAAGAAGGTTTCGAATTAATTTATAAGAAATGAAACGAAAGATGATTTCCAAAATGAAATTTTATGGACATACTTTTTGTGTATCACGTGATCATAAATTGATTTTTCTTAAAATTGATTTTTCCAATATGATGAAAAAAGATGGGCCTCTTTTAACTACTTTGTAGGTAAGAACCACGTTTCTATAAAAACTTTTTAAAATTTTAAATTATATTCTTATCAAAATAAAATGTAATGTATTTCTATCGGATCTATTAACAAAACATCTTTTAGATCCTTATTTTATTCTATCTCGTTAAAATTTTCCCGAAAAATGTAATAGGAATTTAATACATTTGAGTAATATATATGCTTGAAAAAGCTTTGAAATTAATTTGTAAAGAAAATTCTGTACTGAATTTTAGCTCGTAATCAACAGACCGGATGTAACCTTTAAATATACTTAAAAAAAATGAATCTATTTATTCGCAACTTTCTAACGATCAAAGAGAATTTTAACGAATTTCCAACATACTCCAAGAAAATTTAATTAACTCTTAGCATGAATTGCAATTTTTATACTATCTAATATTTCAGATGTAAAATCTTACATATAGGTATAAACGCATCTCTTATATATTTAACCCTCACATAGACGGGATTTTTAAAAGATGACTCTATTCAAAATCGGTTCAAGAATTCGATAATTCCCCAAAATAGCTTAACGTGATAAAAACCTATGAAAAGAAATAATTCTTATTTGAAATTACAGGAAAACTTTGGGCAACATCGATTGTAATAAGAATTTTAAAAAGTAAAATTATCGGATTTGAAATTAAGGAAATCTTCTAACTAAGTGTAATAAAAGTTTATGAGAATAAAAGATTTCTCAATCAAAATTTTTAATTTGGCCATAAATCTATCGGATTTCACTACAGAAATTCCAATTACACTTGTCAGTTTTTTGTATTAATTTTAGCTCAGATTTTCAGAAAAGACTCCTCTAAATTCTTTACCATCTAAAGGGCTTTATAAAGATTTCTTAGGTAAAAGCAAGTGCAAATATTCTACAGAATGCACAGCATAGATGTCAAGTTAATACTGAGTAAAATAAAACAGGTAAAGGTAATAATGCCAATAAAAAAAAGTTGTAGCATAATGACATTCAACTGTAATCTCTGTGGTCGCGTAACAGAATGTTTAATAATAATTAACATTTTTGGTGAAAATTTCTCTAATACAGATATTTCTCTTAGTTATACAAATAATCCGTTTTTCATTTTTTAATTATGGTAAGCATGTCCGCTTTTTTCCATTACCTCACTGATTCGTTTTATTACATTTATAAATAACCTGACAATAAAATCATGACAATTACTTTTTAATTCTAAATTTAGAATAAAAATATTAAAAAAAATGTCTATCCATCATAAAAATGAAATGTATTATTTCCTCTGATCTCATTTTGAAATGAATATTGAAATTTCGTTGAGCATTTAGCTTCAGAAAAGTCTGTTTTCGAATTATTTTTTATGCAAAAAAGAACAAAGTTCTCATTAATTATTTTTTTTCTTTTAATTGAGCATAATGTTATAACATTATTTATAAAAATTCATTAATTAATTCCATTTTGTTAGTTAAGGTATAATATTATTGATACTGGAAAAATAAACTAAATGTTTCAAATGACGTCGGGTGCATAGACAAAATATAATTTTCAATAATATTAAAACCGTATTGATGCTTAATTTCAAGATTAAACATATTTAATTTTTAAATAACTTGTTCAATAATCAACTTCTCAATTTTTAAATTTTTTTCATATCACTCAAGAATTGAAAGATCAGAACAAAAACAGATTATTTTGTTATGAAAATAATATTAAAATTAATTTAAATATAACATATGTAATTTAGCAAGAAATTTTTATCATCTGCCTTTTATAATAATATTAACGACAATAGTTATTGTAAAAATATAAAATCGTTTGTATTTTAAGTGAAAGATCTAAAACTAAAGCATATCTGGTGTTGGCAGGTGCAAATGAATTGCAACAGATTACACGATGCATTTTGGATATTATTCTAACATTTTTATTATGATTTAATAATCATTTGTAGAATAAATTTTTATTTAAATCTGTTTCTGAAACAATGAAAAATGTTTTTCCCAGAACTTCCATTGATACTAAATTAGCAAAGCAGTGAAGAGTACAAAAATCATGTATAATTCTCAATTCCCAATTCTGTAATTCACGAAGGAATAAAGAAATGAATATAAAAAATTCTACTCTTTTCCTTGATTGGAGCGAAACGGCAGTTTTAATTCTACCGTTCACTCCCTTCACTTTTTATTCCGTTTATTTACCTATTTTTTATGCCTCAATCCATTGATTCAATTTATCGCTATGTCAAATGGAAGGAAAAAAATGCTATTAACGTTTAAAGTCAATCAAATAAGATAGAGAAAGAAACGATACCCTCCAAAAAGTAAGTAAAAACCAAACAGAACAATTAAGGAAGAACCGTATCTAATTGTTCAATTGCTATTCTTAAACAGTATTTCAAAGTCTGTAATTTCAAGTAACTTGATTAAGATACATAAGCGTTTTTTTAAAAAAAGTTTTCTCCATTTTTTTCGCTACCAGACTATCGGGATCCAAGATAAAGATTTTTTCCCCTTTTCCTTCGCAAAAAATCCCGAGTTCTTGGGTTTTTCTATATGTTTTCTATGTCGTAATCTTGACACTAGCGAAACGACTTGATTTATAACTTTATTCTAGAGAAATTTTTCTGAGCTGGGTGAAAAAAAAAATTTGTCTATAAATTGTTTTCAGTCACAAATAAATATCCAGTTAAAACATCGGGAGAAAAATGGATAGCTTTTGCTTTTTCTTTCTAATCGTCATTGCTTAAACACAACTGTTAATGTTCACAAGGGTTATTATTTTCTGTTTTAAAATAAGAGTGATTGAATGCAAATTGCAAACTGCGTAGTTTTTATAGTAGTATTTATAGAGTTAAATTCACAACTTGATATATTTTGCCGCATGAATATGCACTTTTTATCTTAACTTCTAGAAAGTTTTATAAATATGATTAATAATAAGACAAGAGAGTTGCATAAATGTTTAGGCGCATGCATTTTTTATCTTTACTTTTAG
>JAPMOR010028044.1:287481-319388 GCA_026543865.1 Argiope aurantia
GGACATGACAGTTGCATAAATGTTTAGGCGCATGCATTTTTTTATCTGAACTTTTAGAAAGTTTTATAAATATGATTAAGAGGGCATGGTAGTTGTATAAAACTTTAGTCGCATGCCTTTTTTACCTTAACTTTTAGAAATTTTATAATTATGGGTAATAGGCCATGGCAATTGCGTTGCAACATTTTTTCCAAAACTACGTTTATTGATTTAACTCAAATAATATAAAATATAAACATCTGATTCATTTAAAGCATTTTTTGAATTGGAATATTATCAACCTTTAATGGTTTAGAAATTTGCTAGCGAGCCGTATTTGATTGGACATCCTGTATGGATTTAATGCCCTACTTTTAATTTAATTCGTACTCATTATATCTAAAATGTATGAAGGTGAAATAAAATGACCGCTTTTGGCTTAAAAATTGAAGATATTTTTTCTCAATTAGAAATATTTCAATTTAATTTTTATTAATATATTTTTTCGTTCTAAAATTAAATCATGATATATTCGAAGCAATGCAATAAGATTAAAGAAACAAATGTAACATTTTTAAATCATTAAACTCCTAAAAGAGTAATCTGCAGTAATGTCAGACTTTTATTTATTAAATATTTTCTTATCTTCTTAAAAGTACCATGTGATTGTGGTATGATTTATTTTCTTAATCTAGTAAGTTAAAAATTTCACAATGCTGCAGAAATTAATTATATTAAACAGTTTTGATTAGAATTCATTTATATTTGAACTGGTCTAAATTTATCTTATCACGTGAAAGATTTTAAGAAATATTTTAGAAAAAGCAACACTATTAAGTTTTTGATGATTTGACTATCTTATTATTTTCAGAATTTTTTTCATGATTTTTAAATAATGTATTTTGATGTATATAAAATGTTTGGGTAGTCAATAATTTATATGGTGAAATTGCAAAATGTTGTTTTTTAGTAATTAAGATACTTATTCTAATAGCGGATGATTTGGAAGTTGATTTAATAAATCTTCATTATTATCCATTTAATTTTCGACTGTTGTCGGAAATCAATTAAAATGTGTAATTTCTTTCTTTTTTCAATATCTATTTTGATTGTAAATTTATTCCTTAAAATTTTTAAATGTGTAGGTATACAATATACCGAAACGTATTAGTAACTAAATACAAAAGACAGTTTTTAATATTTTAAAAAGAATGATCAATATTTGATTTTTCAAAAATAATTGATATTTTTACATCCATTTTTATAAATTGGTGTCTTTCATGTTTAGCAGCTATTGAACTATGCAGCCGATATTTAACTCGTTTTCTAATAATCTGGAAGTTTTAAAATTTGGTGCATCTACGTGTTCTTGATGATCGAATGTTTTAATATTTTCAGAGTTTAATTGCCAGTTAATCATTATTATCTCAATTAAATTTTGATTATATATGAGTGGTAATATTAGTAAACGATTTCAAAACAAACAGTACTTATAATAAAGAATTATTTATTAAAATCTAAAATTAATTAATATAAAATAATAATAGTTTTTCGGGCAGCAGCAAAAGTGTGTTTAATAGACTCTTTCATTATTTATTATTATTATTTTTGCAAAGGCAAAAATCTTCGTTTTTTGCATTTTTAATTATTACTCATTTTTAAAAATACCAATCTTATTCAGCTTACTATATAATAAGAAAGGTATATTTTTGAAACTTATTTAAGTATTGATATCCAATGTTAACAAGCTGACAGCTTTTAATTCATTTTGAAATGGGAATTTAATGTATTTCAAAAATATTTATTCATTATTTTAACATTTATTTTTTTCAAAAGATATCAATCTTCGTTTTTTTTTTGCATTTGAATTCTTAATTACTCTTAGAAATACCAATCTTATTCAGATTTCTAAATAAAAATGTTTTTGAAATTTGTTTCGTAAAAGTTGTTAAAGATTGATATCTAATGTTAACAAATGAACTAATGCAAATTCATTTTGAGTGTGAATTTAATTTATTTAAAAATATTATTAAAGGAGCTTATAATATATATTTTGAATAATTAAAGGAAGTCTGTATTGCCATATATAATTTACATTTTTTTTGAATTTTTAAAAAAGCTTGATATCGCGCTTTCGAATGTGACATTGATGTATTTTTAAAAATAAAACTAAGGAACGTGAAATTCATGTCATTTTCACCTCAGAAATTATAAAAAAAATGGACATTCTATGGCAATTAATTCTAGTGCACATTTTTTTTCTCTCAATTCTTTTATTCTAAATCTCATTCGCGACATTTAAATCAAGTGTTATACCCCCATTAACGTATCCACTTCTCTAAAAGAGCAGCGTAATATATATTTTTTTACTTTATTTCGGATTAGATTGATTTTTCAGGTTGTAAAAAGTGAAAAAGGATCAATGGAGATACTTCCATTCATCAAAAATGCTCATTACGTTTCTTGCATTGGATCAAACGAGTGGATTGAAAGCAATAGTGTTAAGCAGTAAAGTACCACGCTGTCTGATCATTCGATTCCTCTTAATGAATTGAATCTTTGATGGAAATATATCTTAAAAATAATATTTATAGACAATGAATGCTGCATGGGAAAATATATTTGCTGTAAATAATAAATTTTCACAAATAATCGAGAGCTGCCTGTTATGAATATCGAGCAGTTTGTAAACAACTCGTTATAATATAATCAACTAAATATAAATAGAATATCTTGTCAACAGCGTTTTTTCTTATCTGATATTTATCATTCGGCATACGAATAATTCATTGGAACTGGAACGAATTATTATTATTGAGATATGTAGAAACATCGTCATTAGAAATATTTTTAGTTCACTGCTTAAAATTTTAATGCATTCCATTACTTCTAAAGCGGTTATATATATTTGTAGGACTCAGGAATCACTACTATTTAGAATCACGCACATTTAATCACATTTAGGACGAACAATTACATTAACATAAAAGAAATGAACATTAAATAGATTTCGTCGAATACGTCGCAGGATTAATTCACATGTGCCATCTCGTCTTTCGTCCAGAGACCCGTCTCGTCTCACGCGTCTTCACTTTCGTTCAGACCCATCTCGTCTCGTCTGCACTCCGTCTAACAAGCCTCAACGCCTGTTGGCCAGCAGATGGCGCTCGTTATCAGGCGTTCGTCACTACATTATATATATATATATATATATATATATATAATATTGTACCGTGCTTCGGGGTTCGTGTGGATTGAGAGTCGATATAACAGTCTCTTGAATATCAGAAGACTTTTATTCGCAAGAATTTCTAGAAATTGCAGGAAATTTCACTGACACGAGTCACAATTATGTCGCTCCAATTCAGCTAATATACAGCAACAGCTTCCAAGCGCAGAAGTCTCAAATACCTATGCTCTGAACTCGCATTCAAACCTGAACCTTTTCACTACTACTCACACTTCAGCTTATCGGGGCTCCCGTCCTTGGATCCCCTTAATGACGAAAGACTGACTGATTAGACATGACTTTTGCATGAAGTGTGATAGTTCTTGATGGTACGATGGAAAAACTGGACTTGATCTTCTAGAAAATTGCATGAGGCAGGTAAGGGAGAGAGGGAGTGATGTCTAAGCCAATAGGAGAGCAGGATATCAGGGGAGTAGAAGAGGGTGATGCAGGAAGGTTTTCGGGTGAAGGGGCAGGATAAGCAATTGTTCGATAGGAGCCAATCAGGATGCTGGGTTATTGCAGTGAAATGAATTTTGTTTTGTAGGAAACTTAGCCCATGAGAGCTTTGAGGATTATTAGCTTTCTCTCTTCTTTATTTTCAGTTTTCTTTGAAAGGTTGGCAGCTTCAATAATTTTTGGGAATTCTTTAGTACTTCTCTTAGTTATTTTAGGATTTCCAAGGTTTCAAGGATGGAGGGGAAGTCTTCAAAAGCAGTCAAAGTTGGGATCACGTTCTGTTTCCGAGGTGGGGGAATGGGCTGGGAGACTTTATTTCTCTGTATGTTTTCTTGCTCTCTCAGCGTAGGAGGGTCTCCCATTAATCGTTGGAAATTTAGTACAAAATTTCCATGCAGCTGCGTGACCGGTTTCATTGCAATTTACGCAGACTGGATCTTGAATTTTTTCCGTGATATTACAGCTTCTGGTTGGGTGTGTACCACCACACTTGATACATTTAGGTGCTAGTCTGCAGTTCCTGGCTGAATGATGGAATGCTTCACGTTGTAGCAGGTGGTTGCTGTTGTTTTCCTTCTGTAGCTTTCAATTTTGATTCTTAGGTGGGGGAGGGTTTTTTCTTTATATATATTAAGAGCACTTCTTGATTTTTTAAATTTTTATTTCGAGCAGAAAAATTGGTTACAGGGTTTCCAGTTTGTAGTTTTTGAGTTGAGATATCCTGATTATGTTATAGTTTCTTTCTTCGAGTTCTTTGACAATATCTGCTTTCTCTGTGTCTCCGGGGAGTCCTTTCATAATAACTTTTAGTGGCCTGTCTTCGTAACTTTCAGATAAGATGAATTCTTCTTTTTCCTCAGTTAGTAGTTCGAAGATCTTGCTTCTATCGTCTTCATTAGCTGGGTGTATGGCAATCATATTATTTACAAGTTTATTTTCTGTCTGGGGGTAGTTCTTGTGGATTTCTTGCAGGGTGATGTTATAGTTTACTACTCACACTATGCTAGGCGGCTGTGTTTATACCCGATTTGGCGTGAAGATCTCGGAGTTTCGCCAAGGTTCTAGAAGCTTCTAGGTCATCTCGTTTAATAATATTCCTAGAGCTTCGGTGATGAAACCTTCCAGAAATATCCGCTTCCCGCCAAATCTCACCAAGTGATCGCCAAGTCACCAAGAATATCGCCAAAAGGTCCGCAAGTCACCACATTACTGAAAATGCCACCTTTAACGTAAAATACGCGTAAGTTGCTCGATTCTTCGCCAAAATACGAGTATTTCAGATCTGTCTGAGATATTTCAAGATAAATACAAGCAATATTTACATATTTGTAACAATATATATAATACAATTTTGGGGCACATGATGTAGAAAGGAATTTTATATCTGATCAAAACATATTAAGTGTTGAAGTTAGTAATAAGCATTAGTTTGAATTGCCTGTGGTGATTTAGTGTGTTTATCTTATATTTGGAATGAAACAGTCTTTTCGTAAAGGTCACTTAGTCAATTATCATTTAAAAAAATAAAATATGCAAATCTATTTTAATTGTATTTATAGCTTATTATGGTTATGAGTATACAATTTATTATGAAAAAATAAATCTCTTTTTGATATAATTTATACCGTGTTGAAAGAAAGGAAGAAAGAAAGAAATTGGAAAATTCCAGCCAAAGAATATAAAAAAAGGAGAAATGGCCTCTTTTTATTTAATTATTCCGAAAAATTATACTGCAGGCTACAAATATCTAATGTTTCATAAAAAATGTTTTGAAATAACAGGAAAACATATGTTTGGTGGCAGGTGTTTTTTTACTTCAAAAATCTTTTTTAATTTTTTTTTTAATAATCTTACCACATTTTATCAAGTAAGGGTGAGGATTAATATATAAGATTGAAAAAGGAAAGAATAAATAATCAATTATACAATAAACTTTTTTTTCCAATAATTTTCAGAGAAATCTATGCCTTTATGGTAGATCATGACAGATTCATTTGTTGCAAGAGAGTCTTTCGTATTAGAGATGATTGAATTGTATTTAATTAAATTTTAAATACTATTTAGAATTTTCTTATCACTATGATAACCCGTCGAAACCCGTAATCATGTGTACGTGATCACGCGAGTCTCCCTTCAGGGTCCGCGATCTCGTATGTATGATCTCCCTTTCCGCTCCAGGAGCCCATAATCGCGTATACGTGATTTCAATTTGGAAGTTTTATTTAAATTTTTAAACGGCACTAGATGGCGGTTGAAGTCCGTTATAATTTCGAATGATGTTTCACAGAACATTGACCTTCAATATGCTCATTTGTTTTTGAGTTTTTTTTTAATTTGATCCGGGTATTTAAGCATATAAACAATTGCCCTTTTTCGGCTCTCGAGAGTGGTTGGGCATTTAAAGGACCTTGAATGCGCTCCTGGTGTACATTTATATTTTGAATAAGATGGATAAAAGATTAATTATTGATTTATGTGGGTGTAGATTTATCGTTTGCAATTGGAGTTTGCAAGATAGTTTTTTTTTCTCGCATATTTTGGGTCAGTTTTATTTTAGTCACTATGGCGAAAAGAGCAAAATATTTAAGAGAGAGTGAGATTTCTAAATTGATGAATGAATCAGATAGTTCTTTAAAAGAATAAAAATGGAAGTTATCTTATTGTAAATGCAAAACTATTCAACTTAGGGCTTTGTCCTAAAATATGTTTTAAAATATATCATAAACTTCAAACATTTTAGATATAATTTTTTTACATTGTTTTCTAATATTTTCCATGTTTTGAATATTAGTAAGCAAATTCATGTCATTTTCTGAAAGTATATAAGTATACATAACTTTATTTTTTTAAATGTAACTCTAATACAGATATTTCGAAATTATTGTTTTAAATATCGGGACAATTTTATTACAGTATAATCATATACTGTCAATCATAATAAAATATAAATTTGAGCGTATTTATTTGCAGTAATGATTTTATATGAAATTTTAATTAAAGTTAGGCTTAGCGGGAAAAATCACCCGAGCCTGTGAGTGCGTACACTCTCGGAGCTCGCGGGCATGGGGGGGGGATGCTTCTTTCGCCGGTCCTGAAGGGGACAAATGAAATATTTATTGAAAGGATTCTGTTATATCTTTTTCCTGCAGCACAAATAACATACACTTATTTTATGTGTATAGTTAAAATTCCTTCCATATTACTTTTTCATTTCTTACAAATTTTGTAAATACATTAATAAATAAAAAATAAAAAATAAATATAAATAGTAAGTATATAAATAAGTAACTTAAAATTTCAACAAATTTAATAAAAACTATTTTTGGAAACATACTTTTATTAAAGCGCCAAGAAGCAATTTTTTATCTAAAACTTTTCCTACTTTTTAGTATTTAATTAATAATTAATTATTATAAGTATTATGGACTTCAGGTACAAATTTTTTCCTAAACTTTTTCTGCATGGAAACAATATTAAATTAAAATAAATCAAAATTAAATTAGTATATATTAGTATAAATGTAAATAAGTAACTTAAAATTTCAATAAATATAATAAAAACTGGTTTTGGAAATATGCCTTTCTTCAGGTACAAATTTTTTTCCAAGATTCATCTGCATGGAAACAATATTAAATTAAAATAAATCAAAATTAAATTATATATATATATAATAATATATTAGTATAAATAGTAAGTATATAAATAAGTAACTTAAAATTCAATAAATTTAATAAAAACAGTTTTTAGAAATATACTTTTAATAAAGCACCAAGGAGCAATTTTTTATTTTACATTTTTTCTTTCTTTTGAGTATTTAATTAATAATTCATTATAATAAGTATTATGGACATCAGGTACAAATTTATTTCTAAAATTCATTGGTATGGAAACAATATTAAAATAAAATAAATCAAAATTAAATTAATAACTAACAGATCATTAAATTTGAAAAATATTCAAAAAAATAATAATATCTATAAAACACGTCTTTAATATTTCAAAACTCTAAAACGTCATTGAATATCTTTTACATCGATTACATGTTAAACATAATATTACAACAGTATTTATTTATTATGTTGTAATAAATAAATTTGTTATAACCATTCATTTAATTGGTTAATTTATTTATAAATATTTTAAGATAATATATTTATAAGCATTTTAAGATAATATATTTATAAACATTATTTAAGATATTAATTTTATAAACATTAAACTGATCAAACTAAATTAAAGTGCATAATATGTAGTGAAAATGTTTTTTGACTTTATAACATTCTTCTTAATTTCTTAAATTTGTAATAACATTTTCATAATTTGAAACTATATTCAAATTGCAGAGCTAAGTTTTTTTAAAAACCTCATATATTTAAAGTTTAAAAGTAATTAAATATTACACATTTTTTAAATAAAAGTACGAGGTTTTTAAACATTTTAATAATTAAATTAACATTTTATTTTTTAAATATTCATTTAATTTTTAATTAGTTGTATTGTTTATTTTTATTGGTTTACTTTTTACAATAGTTTTTAATTAGAAAAGAAATGGGCAAAGATTAATAATGTAAAAATTAAATGAACATTTCATTTTTAAGAGGCTCATTTAATTTTTAACTAGTTTTATTGTTAATTTTTATAATAATTTTTAACTAGAAAAGTAATGAAATGAAATGAATGAATAATAATAATAATATTAACAGAATTGATTAATATTAATGGTTAAAAGGGATTACGAATAATGTTATAAAAGATAATAAAAATTTCGATAATTACGCTAGTTTGGTTAAAAAGTGTAAGGTATTTAAACATTTTAATACTGAAACGAGCATTTTATTTTGAAAATGTTCATTTAATTTTTAATTAGTCTTATTGTTTATTTTTATTGGTTCACTTTTACAATAATTTTTAAATAGAAAACTAATTAAATAAAATTATTGAAGAATAATAATGTGAACATCATTGATTAATAATAATTATTGAAATGGATTATGAATAATAATACAGAAAGTTTATGAAAAATGGCGGAAATTATGGTAGATTGATTTCCTATTGAATCATAATTGTTTAAATGTGATCTTAGTTTCATCTGTAGCTTTCATAGCTCCCTTTTGCATATCCGGGTGTGCCTTGTCATCTTGGAGCCCTAAATGCCATTGTCTCAACTTGATTGTCCCTAATGAGTTTTCTTCGGATAATGGGTCCAGTTACTTCATTTTCACCAATGTCTTCAACTGGACATCATTCCTTAATCAGAAATGCTTTTGCCGTGAATTTGTTGGAATTAAAATCGAAATCGCCTTTCCAGTTGGTTTGAGGGGGGGGGGGGGAGTACAAAATGTGCTGATCGGTTTGCCAAGAAAATTATCGTACATCCTTTTTTACTTTCTCGTATGCGAAGTATACATGAAAGAAGTATAGCAGTACTCAAAAAATTCCAACGAACCTTCACGTTTCAGACCTTTATGATTCTGAAAAACACATTCTTAGCAATATGTCTATCTGTATATCTGTATGTCTATTTGTCCTTAAACATAACTCAAACACATCGAGCTAGACGGATGAAATTTGGTATATAGACTAACAGCCGAATTTCCAGATTTTTATCAAATTTTTATCTGAATATATTCACAGCAAGTCTCTCTTATCTGGCTGTTCGAATATAAGCTGTCTGACCGTCCATCTATCTATCTGTAAACACAATAACTCAAATTTTTTGGAGAATGAAATATGGTATATTGACTAAAACCCAAATTTTTAGATATTTATCTAATTTTGAACGGAATCCATTCACATGAACTCTATGTGGCTGTACGAATATAAGCTGTCTGCCCATCTGTAAGCACGATAACTCAAACTGCTTGAAAGATGAAATTTGGTATATGGACTGAACACCAAATTTGTTGATTTCTAGCAAATTTTGCACTTAATCCATTCTGAGAAAATTTGTTAGTTCTGCTGTTGGAATATGAGTTAATATGATATTTACAAAACAAAACAAAAAATTAACTGCATAAAATTTAGTATACAGATTTAACATCTCAATTGTAGATACTGCTGATACATCTATCAAATTTGGAACAAAATTTGTCAAAGAATTAACCGTCTGGCCACCGATACTTTTTCAATTATGTAAATGCGATTACTCAAAAACGCAATGACTGAAATATGTGAAATCCTGCATGTGATTTTATGATCGATATTGTAGTTCAATGTTAAATTTTGATTTCAATACGTCCGAGAAAAAAAACTTCCAAAATTGGTGTTCTTGAGCTTGTATATCAACCGCATCCCTGTGATTAATCTATAACAAATTACAAAAAATCGCAACTGAAAGCTTTTTTCGTAAACATTGGCTGTCCAATGGTATTTGTTTAATGATACATAAGAACAATTATTAGAGAATTTACAAGAATGTTCCAGAAAAACATTTCAGCTGGTTCGATATTCCATGGAATCTTGTAATTAACTGGACTCACTGTGCATGGCGAAGGGAATTTTTATTTCTTCTGTGAAATATGTTAAAATGAGTTAAATAAATTATTCTTAATTATGCTTATATATTTTCTATATCTGAGAAGGCAATTAAAATTAAATTTATTTTTGTAAAACTGTGCCATTACAAACCCCCAATGGATCTTAATGAAGAAGTTTAAATGTGAATGAAATATTATAGTGTTATAATGAATCAGACATAATAAAATAGCTCTAAAGTAAATAAGGCTCTGATTATTTACTTTTGAATTATAGTTTACTTTAATTGTTATAATAATTAAAGAGTTCTAAAGTAAACTGCTTGTTTACTTTAGAAGCTCGAGATATTACTGACATTTTTTGAGCAGATTAAATTGAGATTTCAGTGTAAGGGCTTGTTTTGACGGCCCACCATTTTCGCCTACGCTATATCTTTTGTTCTCATTCTTCCATTCATATGGAACTTGCTTTAAATATGATTATGAATTGCCCTTAATGTTTTATAAACAATTGTGGTTTTCTTCCATACTTGAATTTGTGAAATTCGTATTGTGTTTTTATTTTCATGATTTTCATGATTTTCATGAACACCATGTACCTTTACAATTTTTATTCATCTTCATGCTAATTAAAAATCTTATGAGTTAGTTGATGAAATGGATTAAATATTTTATAAACGGCATAACTTCCACTTCAGATATGAGAATAAGAATCTTCCGGTATGGTAGTTGGTTCTCAATTACGGGGTAGATACATAAAGGGTGCAGGGTGATGTTACCTCCTTTTCTATGAAAGGGTATACTTTTTATGAGACTAGTTGATTCTGTAGATGATTATTAGAATGGTCACATTTCAGATAATAGGATATATCACCTTTAAAGGAGATCGGCGCTTGGGGTGGTGATGCCCATTTTGCATTTAACCAGGTTCCAGTGTTGTTATAGCAGAGAGCTAGTCGTCAGAATTTAAATTCCTTAGCAGGTTGGTTGATATCATTTAAAATTATAAACAGCTGAATTCTTGCATTGAATTGTGTATAGATGCTTACAGAACTAATCGATTTGAAGAATAAGGAATAAATATGATAATTTAATAAATTTATATGGAGAGGTATGATTACAATCGGAGGTTGCTAAGATAAGGGGGACCGAATTGGCCTTGGGAAAAGACTTCGGTTTCGGGACATGGAGGGTTCCAGGTTCGAAACACAAGAAGAATGGCTTCAGGTTCGAAGATTTTCTTCCACTGAAGAACGGCCATGAATCAACCCGGTGCACATCAAATACATCAAGCCTCAAAGCGCTTGGTGGATTTGGTCTCCTGATTCGGTGTAGTAAATTTGAGAGAGAATGCCAGGTGGTGTCGTCCTCGTCCTCTGATCATGATGTTTGTTCCGAAATAACTCTTGAGTTATTTCGAAACGAAAAGTAAACATAAATAAATCGGTCAAAACTTTCCAAATAAAGGGGACAAAAACCTGAAACAGATAATTTAGATATTACAATATTTCAAGATTTTCTTTTATAATCAGCAGAGTATAGATTATAGGAATTTTTACGATTCGATAAGTAATTTTTTCGATCCGACTTAGCAAGATCCGACTTAGAAGATAAAAGACATTATTTTCTTGCATATATTTCTAAATTTTTAAGTCACTCATCTGCTTTTTCGGTAGTTTTACTGATTCAAATTTATATTGTAATGAGTATTTTTTTCTATTTTAGCTAGCAAGAAAATATTGCCTTTTATCTTCATATATTTCTAGATTTTTAAGCCACTGATTTGCTATTTTTTTTTCAAATTTATATTCATGTTGTTAAACGTAACTCTGGTGCGCTTATTTATTAAATTTTGTAATTTGTTTTTCTTATTTTAAGGTATAAATTCATTTGTTTCACTATTCAAAATATTTTACTGTTTCAAATTCGTGTTTCGTTGGTACATAAGTACTATATAATTAACTAGCAGTACTTCGCTGTTTAATTTATGTATATCCAATAGAAAACAATAGATAAAACCATACGTTTTGCTTTCAAATTAATATTTTTAAATCTTAGTGTTAGTTATCTTAGAAGATACTTTCAAGAAATAAAATTCTTTGTTTTATTTTTATCTTTTCTGCATTAAAAGTTTCGTTTTGAGAAATAATATAAAGAGGGATCAAGTTTTCCAAGAAATGACTGCATTTAGGTATTATATTAAATATTGAGTACATATTGCTTTTTAGCCTATGTAGTGATACAGTTTCAAAAATTTATCGTAGAATTACGTGTTTGGACATCAAGTGAAAATGTTCTTAAAAGATCAAAGAATGTAAAATATGTTTCACATTTTTGTCATATATATAGTTTTAATATAATAGTTACCATTAATTAGCATCTAAGAAGATCCTTTTTTTCTTCTTATTTTTAATTTATTTAAGAATGCATATTGGAAAATGACTCATCTTCTCTTAACAATTTTTTTCTTAAATCTGCCTTTATAACTTCCAATATTCTCTTTTAGATAATATATTTATCTTGGTTTTCTTTAATTATATTAATTTGTATGATTTTATTATCATTCAATCGAAGCTTTGATTTATAAAATATTTAATGAATATTTATATTATTTTACGCTAAGTCGCTAATTATTTTTATAGCTAGAAGTTTGCTTTCACTTTCCTCATTAAAAGTATTCCTCCATGCTTTGAAGATTTGTTTTTCTCAAAAACTGAATATCGGATTAGATATTTAAAACCTTGTTGTTGTTTCCAATGGCACTTGCCATAGGCAAGCCCGCTGATTTGAAATCAACGATTTTAAGCCGAAAGGGAACGTCTCTTATTTTAGTAGCGCCAACAAGGGCCAAGAGTACGATTTTGCTACTCACGCATCACATTCGCTTGCACAGACCCTTTTTAAAGGGGGGCACATTCACACATCTCACAGATAGAACAAATGAAGGACAACCATGCCCAAACCGGGACTCGAACCCGGGACGCCCATATCACGAGGAAGACGCGCTACCTCTATGCCAGGACGCCGGCATATTTAAAACCTTAAAATCATAAAATGTATACTAAGTTACTTATTTTTAACAATCGTCGACTTCCGCTTATTAAACTGAAAATTTTTAGAAACTAATTAAAGGAAAATTGAACGTAGCGTTCGTCTATTTTAAGTAAGAAATATATATTTGAACACATTTTGCATACCACTGCACAGTAATTAAATGACAGACACAGCGCAAAATGTGGTAAACAATTCCGTTCATTCAAGTTAAAGTTTAGATTCACTAAAAATAAAATATACAAAAGTTAATGGTCGAAAAATTATTTACTTATATCTTTATGCGATACACGGTTCATTTATAGCGGAAAGTTAAGTTATATTTTCCTGACTAAAAGTATTCATCCATATTTTTTGGATTTTTTGTCAGAAAATTAATATAAGATCAAACATTTAAAACCTTATTATTTCAATGTCTATAGTAAAATGCTTACTTTTGAATTTTCATCTGTCCATGGAGTCCGCTAGTGAAACTGAAAGATTTTAGAAAGTATTTAAGGTATCTGTCTACGCTTAAAAGGCAGTTTTTTTTTCTTATCAAAATTCACAATTTTTTTTATTGTTTTTGTTTAAAACCCATTTATTTGGGTTTTCACATTTGTGTTTGTTTTAATTATACGATAATAGAAACCGAGATGTGTAATTTTTTTTATAAAAAAACTATAGCTGAAAACGAAACCCATAGTTGAATGTTTTCCATCATTTTATCAAATACACGCCTCTCTGAACTCTCATTTTATATGTTCTATCAGCCGCACGAGTTAGAATACGCTTTGAGTAGTTTTTATATCGAAAGGAATTTCAATTACATCTGCTTTTGAACATTGTTTATGCTTACAAAGCATCTGCTCGCTGAGATTTCATTCGCATTTTCATTGTTTTACGACAGAGCGTCCTTTAGTTTAAAACTGCTAATAATTTCCAATCTTTTAAAGAGATAGATAAATCATTTGCAGTTCAATAAATAAGTAATCTCATGTAAATTGATATTCTTCATTCAAATAAAGATGCACCTTATGTGGATGTTTCATATGCAAAAAGCGAAAAGAAATGGAAAATGGAATGTAGTATTCGTTTGTTTCAAGTACTAAACGACTCTCGCAGTAAATTTTGCGTCTGTTACCTAGCCTTGTCTGCATAACGTAAATAGGAGAGAGGTGAAAAATGTTTTAAAATATAATCCAGCCCTTGTTTGCGCAAGTATCAAATAATTTTTTATTCAATATTCTTAATATCTGAATAGCTGTACTTTATAAAACCCTTTTAATTTTTTTCTAAGTTCCTTTTTTTGGAAGTTATTTTGATTTTTGCAATTGCATAATTCATGTTTTAACCCTTCTTTGCATGATGATGGAAATTTCCATCATAACATTTAGTGAAACAAAAATTACACTCAAAGCAGGTGTATTGTAAATTGGTTGTTGCTGGCAACTTTTCACGACTATTGCGTAAGAAGAAACGTAGCTGTAAAAAAAAAATCACACTCATTATAGCTGGTTTGAACTTGTCATTCTACTGTTTGTTTTGGTTGGAAGAATATTCATGAATATTTTTATAACTAATCCAATATTTTTTTTGCTAATAAAAGAGAAAATGAGCGAAGAAATTTAGAAGAGAGGGACATTGAAGATTTAGTGCTGAGCTTAACATGTAAATTTGCATGATGATGGATATTTCCATCACACTGTTTTTTAATAATTTTATATTATATATTTATACTAGAATTTTTAAAAATAGTTTCCTATTAATCTAGAGCATGAATGATATTACTCTGATTTATTTCACTATTAAATATAAAAAAATCATGCAAAGAAGTGTTAATAATATTTTGCATTTTTAAACGGCATTTTCTCAACTTCTATCTTTTAGTAAAGTCTTCGAAATTAAAATCTAATGTATAAATTTTGTTCAAATTTAAACAAAACTTTTTCAATATATATTGCAGTTTCTTAGTTACAGAATAAACAATCTATTCACTTAGAAATATTTTATAGTTGACTTAATAACTAAAAGAACATTGCAAATTTAATTCTCTTGGAAAATCGAGCTTCACAATTTGAAAATTCGATAAAAACGCAGTTGATTTTTCTTAATTTAAGAAACAGAAAATACATTTCTTAAGTTGCCTACCAGATTTTGAATAAATTATTTAATAGCCATCTAAAATAGAAGGTTTAGAAGAAAACACCCTCCCCCTCTTCTTTATAGCCCCCCAAAAATACTGTAAAGTTAAATTTACTGCAAATAAAAGTACGTAAATATTACATAGACTAAATCTCTGATAGAGCTGGCAGCTAAACACAGCCTTCATTTATCACTTAATACATACAATGCTTTAATACATTTTTTAATAATTCATGTATCGGTTAAATGATGAATGCACTTATTGTACATCTTCTCAAGTAATTAGCGAAGCATTTATTAATTAAATCGCAAATCTTATTTTATCTTACCATTTAGCTATTTAGAAGTTGAAGATAAACACAGAAATGTTCCAACTAATTTGTATTAAATGATACAGATTTCTGAAGATAAATTGTTGAAGCGGATTATTTGATATATATGAGTTTAGAAATGTATTTTTACAGTTCATTGCTTTATTTTTCAAAAAATATTGAAATGGAAAACTAATTACTCGATCATTTTTCCTCCGCTCTCAGTTTATCTGTTGTAAATTGTAGCCTATATGATTATAAGTTGTTTGAAGAGCTTGCAATGCTTGTGAAAATTATATGAAATATGAGTAATTGGATCGTTTTCTTTGGCATTCTTTAAGCCCATTGTCGTAAACAATATGATGGATGGATTTAATGATATTTTCTGTACTAGCTAAATAAATTTTTTCATTCAAACTGGAAATAATTAACAGGGTTTGTTTTGTAATTTCCTAAGGCCATTCGAATAGTGATTGCGTTGTTTAAAACTATGATGATTAGGAAAACAACTTTCTCTATAACTAATAGTTTCAAATAATAACTACATAAATATGTTTTGAAAGCTACGAAAAGATATCTTTTCCTAAAATATTTTATATGTATTTATGTAATGATATCTAAAAATTTAATTTAAATCTTAATTAATTTCCTAATTTTTATCTTAATCTAACCCATATTAACTTTATTCTAAAATATTCTCTTATTTCCAGATCTAATTCCCACACATTCATTTAATTAATTCTTCACGCGCTCTGTAAAACTGCTGAATTCAGTAGGTTCTTACGCCCCGAGTGAAGGGATAAAAATCCTTAATGCTTACAACTTTCTTTTAAAGATACCTAAGTTTCCTTTTCCTAAGTCTACACTTGTCAAAGGAATCCCTATCAAAATATAATTGTAAAATCACTGAGGGGAAAAATTTGGTCACTTTTGCTCTTGTTTAGCGATGTAAAATGGCGCATTTCTTACCACTTATTCTATGAACTTAAATTATCGATCCTGTGGTGAAATAAATCGAAGGTTTAAAATTTCAAAAGTTTCTTTATCTCGCCCACGCATCTGCTAAAATATGTTTACATTTAAAAAGTCGACAGGATAGTTATCTGTGCTAAAATCTCAAAAGTTTCTTCTATTTGGTCACGCTATTGCTAAAATATGTTTACACGCACACGCACACATATATATAGTGAGGCAAGTGAGATCCACGAACAAGTCCTTTCGTGTGCAGACTGGAGAGTGTTCTTATTCTGCGGTTTATTAATGAAAGATTTCTTACATGCTCTTGAGAGGCATGTTTCACAATTTTACAGTTGATCAGAAAAAAAATTCAATCCCTTCCGAGCATTTCTACAACAAATCGAAGTGGGAATAAGGGGCTCGTAAATGAAAGAACAATCAGAGGAATGACTATAACAGCAGACATGAATCTGGTTGTGCAATTTCTTTACATGACACGTCTGAGGAACATGACGAAATGTTGTAGGTCAGTGTTAACCCAAGAGATTGAAGATACGTTGCTTCAAACTAAGGATTGGAATGATTGTTCTAGTAAAATTCTTGAGAAAAAGAGTGTCAAGGTTTTATTGGCAACCTCATTTGGTTTCTGGAGACGTGGAGTTTAAGATATCGACGTTGTAATGACAGAGTAAAATCTTTTATTTCCCAAATGTGAATAATGTATAAGACTTTGGAATATTTAAAATTCACAAACCTCTATCTTTTGTTTCGAATATTTTTGCATATGTTTCTTTACAATAAAGAGTTAGTACTAATGTATAAAAGTTTTCATACTTGAAAAAAATCTTTTTCATTGTTTGGGGGGAGGTCGACTGATTTTAACATAAATATCACAGTTTTCCCTTTCTCTAGGAAATATTGCAAAAGTTATTTTAGATATATTTCTAGAGGAAGACTACCTATTGCAATGGTTCTCATGACACTACTTTAGGAAAATTTCTGCAGAACTTCCCCGATCATGGTCCCTTGAACCCAAAACCACCCTTCTTTCAAAAGTTTGTTTATATTATATGCGTATAACGCTTTCCCTATAAGATATCTACAATAAATTCGTTTGAATTTTAACCGGCTTGTAATATGTTATAAGAAATGTAGAAACCTTGGATGAGTTCGTAAATCGGCCATCTAGCTCAAAGGGGGTGGAAATGGTAGGAGGTTGACATTTTCATTTTGCTATAACTTTCTTAATATTGAAGATAGAAAAATAAATTCAAATAGCCAAATTAGCGCTTGATTAAGATGAACCACTTCTGTATTTAAATGTTTTTCAATAACTGCAATGTCTAAGAAGTTAGGGACAAAAAAGTAATTTTCAAGCTCTAATTTTGTCTGAAATTAGATTCGTGAAATATTAGATGAAAAGGAATCTACCTTTGCCTTCTACCTTGTCGATAGGAATGTTTTTAATATATATTTTAACTAATATATGTTTACTCGAGTTGTCGTATTTCTATAGAATTAAAAAGTAGAGACCGAGATTAATGGTTTATGATGGTTTTGGCATATTTTTATACATCGCTAATTTACAAAGTAGTTGAAAGAAAACGGGAAATATGGGAAAGATGTCCCTGTTTACGATATCCTAGTATGAAAGATTTATTGAGAGTTACATCGAATATAAAATAATCTTATTTTATTATCGATGTTGGTTTTAGTAATCTTATGTCAGGAAATTTAGCTGCAATATCGTTATTTGATTTTTTTATTATTGTTTTAATAAGAAAGTAAAGACAAGGACTTTAAAGTAAACATTTGCATTTGGTGTAGAACTGTCAGACCTGGCCTTTGCACTATAAAAATTGAATCAGCTGATTTTTCAACAAGTAAATACGTAAAATAAAATAGGAAAACAATATTTACTCATAGCAAAGATGAATGTATGTGTATCTGTGTTCAGGTTTTACAGATCCGACTGTTTAACCCTGCAGAAACCGAATTTATCACATATATACTTCGAAGGATAAGAATGTGCATTCTGAGCTACTTTTTAAAAGTTTTTATTAAAATTTGAATTTATTAAAAATTCAGGAAAATTTGGCGTTTTTTCACAGTAACTTCCCAAAATATTAGAGCATCAAAGTGATTTTTACATCATCTTAAAATTCAAAAGATTATCTTTCCAATGTTACCTACTATTTTTCAGTATAATTTTTTTTAATTAAAAAAATATTTTAAGCATATTTTTCGACAAAGTATTTCACTCAAAATAAGAAAAAAATTAACCTGCAAGAACACGTTATGCTTTCACAAAAAAATTGCTTTTATCGATTATTGCCATCACTCTGACAAAAGCTCAAATTAAACGATTAAGTTAATTCTTATTGCAAGCCAAGAACCATCTTTTAAAGATGCAAAATTTTAGACCACTCTATTGACGGTCTCAAAGAATATACGCCAAAATGCATTTTTGAACACATACTAATATCATATATTAATGTATAATGTAATATATATAATGTAATGAGCATATACTAATGTATATCTAAGAATTAAAATAATTATGAAACCTGACATTTTCTGGAAAAATAGATGCAATAAAGAAGGTTTTATGTGATTTTCATAATATCTGTATTATTAAGTCAATCATTCTGTGCTATTTTAGAAAAACGCGTTTTGATGCATACAGAATATCCACTCTAATCCGAGCCCAACAGCTTATTTCTAAACCATTAATAATAGCATTCACATTCACTAGGAAAGATGGTCTAAAATAGTGATATTCAAAGCTTCATAACTCTGTCATATTTAATCGCAGAAGATAAAAATGTTTTTTTGTTATTTATAAGTTGGGACGTGAAAAATATTTCATTGACTATCTCTCCTTAGGGTCCATAGGGCAGTAAAAAATTTATATTTTATAATTTTTTCAGAAGTACATTTATTGACCGAAACAAAATAAAATATTATTTACATCATTTAAATCCTTTTGAAAGAAGAACTAAAAATTGATTTTTATGGTGAATCGGAGAAATTTTAATTGAATAGTTCTTTGAGATATTGCCTACATTATAAAAAATATTCTGTAATGCACATGAAACTTAAATGATAAATTATCCTTTTTCTGTATTCATATTTTTTTAAAAACATGTTTATTTCTAGAATTTTTTTTTGTTTTCATTGAAATTTATATAATAGTATGGATCACATGATTATCAAAATACGAAACAAAAATATTATACTGAAGAAATTATTAAGAAATCAAGTTGCATAAAATACTGTATCGAAAATTTTAGCAAACGTTAATCCAGCGAACCGACCAGTTGCCCAAGGCAATTAGTATAAAAGTAAATATTCCCTAATCACTGTTTTTCATAAGTTGAGAATATAGGATTTTAAAAGAATTTTCCTTTAGATACATTAAAAAGAAGCTAAACGTACAAAAGAAGCTATTCTAGGAACTTCAAAATTTTATAGTTTGCTTTTTCATCACTACAGAAGTTGAAATTATTGATTCAGAAAAAAATAATCAGTGGAAATAATAATTATAATAAGTAGTTATAATAATCGAAATTATTGATACAACAAGAGATAAAATAAAAAAGAAATAAAAATAAAAATTCGGCAGTAAATTTTAAACTTTCAGTATCTAATTTTTGCTAATTTAGTAAATAATTTTTAGCAACTAATTGTATCGAATGCTACATCGTTCTGAAAACTTCCGATGCAAGAAAATTCTGTCACAAAAATTTTCTTCAAGTATATACGCTTTAAAAACATTTTTTGTCTTCAATTGAATTTAAAGAATGAATTAAATCAATCAGTTAAATGCTTTGCTATACCAGTTTTCTTTTCAGTTAAACTGTAGAAATGTGAGTGAAGAGCACGAAGAAAATTTAATACCAATTCCTTCGAAAGTTAAATTCGACTTACCTTATAGCTAAATATTAGTGGTTCGTGAAAGAATTTTGTCATAATTTTAGAAATATTTAAAATTCTATTTTTTATTTTTTCTAAATTAATTGCTCATTAGATTAATTTGAATAAAGATTCTTAGTTGCTGAACAATACTTATAGTTCTAGAATATTTATTCAGTAATAAATTATATATTATAATATCTGCTCAAAAATATTTATTCAACAACCAATCTATTCGATGAACAAATATTATAGAAATATATAAATAAAATTCTGATTATATAAATAAGGCTGATATTAAAAAAATAAAAACATTGAATCTTGATACAAAATTATAATGTTTATGTTATTTTGGCTTAAAAGTTTTATATTGGTTTGATATGAGGCTTCGAAAAGAATATATTACACTTCTCATATAAATATGTTAACAAACTATAATCCCATCCACAGTTTTCCTAAGGGATGCACCGAAAATCCAACTTTTCCATGAATTAATAGTCAAGAGGTTAGGATAATAATATTGTTTTGATCAGCTTTGTAACAATGATAAAATCTTTGGTATCTAAAAAGAGCCTCTTAAACTCTTAATTCAATCGATAACAAACGTTTCAACTTGCGGGTAGCAGAAAAAGATAATTTGATCACACATCTTCCAAAGATTTAGCTTGGAAAAGATTTCGACTGACATTTAAAATATCTCTGTTGTAGCATTACTTGAATGCTTATTAATTTTCAGAAGTAAAGACAACGGAATACGTTTTGTTTACAATGATTAATGATTAAAAATATGTTCAGTAAGACAAAATGATTTATTTAGGACAAAATAGCTATTAACAAATGATAAGAAACCATTAAATTTAAGAGTTTCAGACTAAATTATGTGCATTTGTTTTAAAAATCTAAATTCTGAATATTGATAGTTTCCAAAAGTAAGAACTATTAATGTATTTTTTTAAAGATTTTTTCGAATCCTCGTTGAAAATTGTATTACAATATTCCTTAAAGTATTGATAGAAATCTGTTCTTTTATTTCCAAATATATTATTGTCCTTTTCTGAGGCATCATTTACACGGCATCTTGATAAATATTGAAAGAATATCGATGTCTAAATTGACCAATTATTCATGAAGAATTGCGTTTTTGAAATTTACAACCTGAGGGAATTCAAACTACACGGTTATTTGTCAGAAATGTGCGTAAATAATGCTGTAGATAATTTTCTAAGTAAGATAAGAGGAATAATTATAATTTTTCATCTCTACTTGCCTTCAAATAATAAAAAATAACTATGAAAATATAAATAATATTTAAATAGTTTTTTTTAGTCAAGCGATCTAATATCTTTATTGCTTGTCGAATAAGTAATTTCAGACTGAAAAGATTTTCTTTCGAAATTCTGCATTCACGAAAAACCATATAGACTGTTTTTAAAAATTAAAACAACTTTCGTATTTTATGAGATCTCTGTTCAGTCATATCATGAAATGGTTTTCAATCAACAATGCTTGCAAATGCTGAGAGAAATTTCCGATTCTGTTTCATTTTCAGCACCAAAACGAAACTGTTTCCGACTCTGAACACATCAGAAATATCGAAAAATTTCTTTCATTCTGCAGCGAAAGACACGCTTTCTACACAGCTAAAATACATCTGTAATAAGAAAACCTATCGAAACACTTCATCGAATTTAGAATTACAATTTATTTCGTGTCGCACTTTTCCCCCGAAATATAAAAAAAATAAAAACGGAGCAGCCCATTTCTTGCGTTTCCCCGCTTTTCCATCCATTTAATAAATTTGCTGCTACTTGAAGGGGGGATGGTGGATTGTGGGGATTTCGTCTCAATACAAACATCATAACAATTTCCGTTGACTGTCAAAAAAATATTCCTACTACACCAATTTTATTTTTACAACTGTCGAAAACTAAGTTTTTTTCATTTCAATTTTAGATGACACATGCTTCGTGATCTCAACAATAACAGGCAAAAAAATTTTTTCTTTTATTTTTCCCTCCGTCTTTCTAGAAGGCTTCGCTGCTTGCCTATTTGTTGGAATCAGCAAGAGGTGATATGCTCTACTGTTACAAGCCAAGCCATGGTTCACTTTTTTTTACTTTTTCGTTTCCATTTTGCTATAGAAGTAGAGATGTGCAGCTGTTGGATAAGTTTTGGGTACAGGGTGTTTATTGAATACATAAGTAAGCGTAAACAACTTCGTTCCCCGTATTTTTTCGGAAGGTTTACTTTTTAGGTATGAGGAGAAATTGTTTTTGTTCTCTTACCAAAGTAGCGGCAAACATCTGCTCTTTTTACTCTTTCTGTATAACTCCGTTCCTCTGACTTTTTATCATTAGAAATGCTTTAGTAACTTCAGTTTTTTCTTCATGCAGCAACTCCAACCTACCAAGATTCGTTTTTCGTTTTGTTTGCTTTAGCGAAAAGTTGATCGCAGCTTCTCTTTCCCAAGTTTTATCGAACTGTTAATATATGTATATTCATATCTTATCATAGCTTAAACAAACATTAAATTATATGCGGAAAGGCTTGAGAAGTATTTGCTTCAAAAAAGATATCAACTAAAGGAGTTATTGGCTTATTGGCAGTAAAATTTATTCAAATTCGGTTTCAAAAGTTGAAATAAAAAATCATATAATTCCTCATGAAATCTCACATCCCTTCAATTCCACGAAATAAGTGTTGGCACTATTCAATTAAGGAAAACCCCGGAAAGTTCTTGAATTTTATTTAGGCGAAAAAATAAAATCAAAAACACTATTTAATTAGAATTTTAAACCATCAACAGGATTCCTTTTTTTTTATTTATTATAAAAAAGAAGGTAGGCGGAATATGTCTTTATTCTTTTGCTAATAAATGTACAAAAGAATTTTTTGTATCTTGTTTATTTTCAAAATCTTGCTTATTCCATATACTAAGAATCAATCAATATTCATAGCATATTATTCTCACTTAAAAAATTAAACTAGATATGCCTAACACATGATTATAAAACATTCTAATACAAAAGAGTTATCCCTGTCCTGCTGAAGCATCCAGGGTATCTTAAATGACACCCATCTCTACAGCTGGAGATGGGAATTATTTATCCGGCAACCTCTCATACACATTTTCTTGATGAATCTTGGGAGGATTATAGTAAGAGAATTTAAATGCATATTTTGAGTTTCCTCAGCAGTAAGTATGACATAAGTATGAAAAATAACTTCTTTATAATAAAAATTCTTTATAAAACTATGCAAATTAACAATACTAATTTTCTTAGTGTTCTCTTCTGATTAGAGTGCAAATGATAATGTAATTCATAAAAATTACTAAACAATAGAATAGTATTAATATCGATAAAAGCAAAACAACACAGAAAAAATGAATTTGCTAGCCTTCCCTTTTAAATTTATAGTATATCATGGATGAAAAGAGAAAGTGCTGTAATCGTCGAAAAATTAAATTTTGATTTAGTATTTTGGGTTTATATTTGTCTGTGAACTCAAAAACGTTTTGAAATTTGTACAAATGTAATATGTTACATGGTCTTTACAAATTTTATATTTGTATCAAAATTCTTACGAAATCCATTCAAAGGAAATTTGTATTTCTTCCCGAGGTAAAATAAACACAATAAATATAAAACACATAAAGCTAATTGGATAAAATTTGGTATACAAGTTTAGCATCCAAAGTGTAGATCCGTGTCAAGTTTTTTACTCAATCCGTCTAAGGGTTGTCCGCGCATTTTTGCATGCGTGTAATCGATATACACTACGAGACACAAAATGTTCTTGCGTTCAAAATCCATTCATACTGAACATAAAAATCTGAGTACTCATGGCATTCACGGCATTGTCGAAGGTCAACAGTACTTACGAGGGGAGGGGGTAACTCTCTTATTAGGGCAAGGGCAGGGAGACTCCTCCCGCTGGTACATCTAGATACCGCATCAATGCTTATAATAATCATATGCTTAATTTTTAACGCATTCTATTTTTAAAAACTGCATAAAATATTAAAAACAAAAAGAAGGAATTTGTAAAAAATGTTGCAAAATCCATTACAAAGAAATAAATAATAACGGGAAGTTGAGTAGAACTAGAGTAACTCGCTAGGAATTTCTTCAATTCTTGATACGGAAATTTTCGTTGGCGCTTTGTCGCCAAACATGTTGTTACCTGAACAATCCATTCATCCCTGTTGCTTTCATAAATCAATTTTTAGAAAGCTAGTCTGGGGCGATGAAAAAGGTTGCGTCGTCGTAAACCATTTTTAAATGCCCGAAGGGGTAAAAAGGTTAGTGGAAATCTAGTCACAAGAAAATGATTCAAACCAATCCAAGTAAGTATTAAAAATATATCGCGCCTATTTTGATAGCCCTGTCGATCTTAAAACGGCATTTTAGCTAAACTGGTGTAGATACAATATTTCAAATGGCTCGGAATATAATTTTTGAAACTTATTTAAGTAGAAATAAAAAAAATATTCAAAATATCGATTTTTTATATCATTTGTCAGTGATTTTATAAAATTGCATCTCTAATATAATTTACTATATTTTCTTAATTTAATATTATAACGGATATTTCTTGTGCAAAAAGTTGAATTCTTCAATCAGTATTCGTGTAGAAAATATTCGGTGTTTTATTAACCTTTTAGCCTTCGTGGTCGTTCTTCACGCGGGCATCGAATTATCGTTTACTTATAAATTCGATAAAGATTACATATAATGCATTAAAACTTCAAATTTTCTAAGACTTTCAACCCTAGTAGCACATATATAATATATAATACTGTATGATGATATTAAACAATATTCACTATTTCATAGAATATTGTTAAATATCAAGTCAGGTATTATTCAATTCAGCAAATTTAGGAAATCGCATCGCTAATATAATTTACTATACTGTTTAATTTTATATTATGAAAGTTATTTCTTGCGGAACTTTTCTGCTTGAACATTTTGGTCAGGAGTTTTGCAGAAAGTAGTGGGTGTTTGATTAACCCGTTAGCCGTTGTGACCGTGCTTATAAAACGTTATAATTCGATAAAACACAATGTAGTAAAACCTCAGGTATTCTAAGACTTTGAACTCCAGTAGCCCACATATATTGCACTATATTGTATAATGATGCTAAACAACATTCGCAATATTATATAATATTGTTAAGTATCAAATAATATAATAAAATATATAATATCCTATAACAGTCTGCTCCTACCTGGGAATTGAATCAATAGGAGAATACAGACCAGAAATAGGAAATGCCATTTAATTAGACAATAAAATCTGCAAAACAGTTAAACACATTAAGGACCATTCACGAGTTTTCTCGTGTTTTGCGTCCCATCTGTTAATCTATTATTCGGACAGCTCACCAGTTTTCTCGTGTTGCGCATCCAATCTGTTATTGCTTCATAAATAACAAAGTTATGAGGATTTTAGAGCTTACAAGTTTGGCCCAAAACGTGAGATTCCAGGCGTATGTCTTACAGATTTGTTTGCGGTCCTTAATATGTTAAGAAGTTAAATATAAAATGTCACTATAAATAATATTTCTAAATAATAATGTTAAAAAAGCGAAGTATAAAAGTGTACTAAAAACTTTCCCTATTTCATAGCTGGAACTGTGAAATCACTATTATTATTTTTAAAAAAATATGAGTTTTCAATACTCAAAGCTCAATTCTGAGCTCTCGCATACTTGAATGAATTTGAAACAATAATTTGCCTGATAATATTTATAACCAGAAATAACAATTTCCCTGATATTATTTATAATCAAGAAAATTATATTAATCCAAGCATAAAAATGATAAAATTGCCTTTATATTGAATACGATAGCAAATTTTGTGCCTTTACCATTCTTTTTGTAAATTTTTATATTTCATCGAAAAACCAGTTTAAGATTTTATCGTTATATCTTTCAATTGTTTGTAAAAAAAGTTGATCCAAAACTGGCTTTTCAGAGGGAATATTTTCCTTTTCTTTCCATTTAATTTATCTTGCATATCTAAGCAAATTTAATATCTATTTATATTCTTCGTTCTTAAAAAGCTTTTTGTTCAACAAATTCTTATTTGTCCTTTATGCATACATTTTTCTTCAAATAAATCCGCAGATAATCAGTTCATAAACCAGAAACCTTATAAATTTATCATTTGAGAACAATAGAATATGCTTCAATATTTTGATTAAAATACAAAAAGATTAAAATTTATAATCGACTGTTTACTGAACCGTAACTTGAGACTTGATAATGGGGTAACCATCTTTATTGTCTCTGCCAAAGAAACGTTTCTTCACTTGGGGTAGGTGATGCATGAACAGTGATCATAGATACAGTGATCATAGATCAGTATGTAGACAGTGATCATAGATCAAAAGAAATTTAAGAAAGAAAGGTTGAAAAATTCTGCTCCTAATTTGATTATTATTTTTAATTACAGTTAATCATTTTCTTGAGAATTAAGGAAGATTTAAGTTTTAATCGCATGATTTTTTTCTTAAATATCTCGTTGATATGTGGTATTTTATGTTAATTTTGATATCTTTTTTAATTCCTGTTATGCCAAAACGAATATGATATCTGAAAATAATTGAAGTTGTACAATGCTTAGTATGAAATATGTGAATATGATTCAGATATAAAGTTTAATAGTGAAAGTAGTTAGTATACTTTATTTTTACACTTGGATTAAAAGAATTTCTGTTTTCTAATAGTTAAAAAAGTGAAGTCATTAATTATTTCATCAAGGTTGATTTTTGGGGTTGGATTATTTTCAAATCGGAACAAAGCTGAATTGGTGAATTTTTTCGTGTCCTCTACTGGTTTTCAAATAATTTTTCTTTATCAATTTTAGTTCTGAGATAATCGCTCAACTTTAGTTAAAGATATATATTTAGTTTGTTCTGGTGAATCGAAATGATTCAGGAAGCTCAGGATATGCTTAAAAAATCCAAGCTTCGAGAACACAACAGTCTTTGAAATAGTCGCTGTAGACTTTACAAGGAGGAAAATTTCTATTTATAATTATTGGGAATCAGTCACAAGAGGTAGTTGTTAATCTATTCTCTTCACATGAAAACTCATTGTCTTCGACCCTTGAATTGTCGTTGTATCCCAATTACTCTTTTAGAACATCCAATTGCATGATTCTGCAGGAATTCGTGCGCAAGTACAGCCTTTTTCCATCGTACTTTCTGGTAATTTTTAGTTTCGTCCTAATGCCGGCCTGTATAGTGGCACCAATTGAAAGGCATAGTCTGATTAGTCATTATTTCTTATTCAATTAGACATAAACATTATTTTTAATTTGGTCCGTAAATTTTAAGATTGAAAATTGAAAATGGAAATATCCTTAAAGATGTATAATTTTTCAATTCCAAAAAGTGATATATTCATCATAGACAAAAAAAAAAAAATCAAAGATATATTTTTTCCAGCCTTATTTAAGGACCCCCTAAATTCGGTGCCTTGGTGTTACTTAGGGCCTTGAATATATACAATAGAAAATAACCTTTTCTCTTTATTATTGCCATAACATTACATAAGCTGAATGCTAAAAAATTTTCTTCCATACAAAGGGTATTCCAAATTTAACGCATGACCTTTGCGTTAATATTTAACAATAACAATTGCCATCATATTCTTGCAGTAAAGTTTTGGACACTCTATCAAAAAACCATTTGATTGATGATAGTTTAGGGCTAATAAAAATGGAGCGTTACACAATATAACAACGTATTTTCATTGTTGAACAATATTTCAAAATTAATTAAGTCTGGCGGCCAGTTCAAAAATTTGAGAATTGGCCCCCTAGGTCATTTGATTTATCACCGTTGGATTTCTTTTTATGGGATTATTTGAAACCAAAGGTCTAAGCTAACAAGCCCACAGGCACGCGTCCATTGAAGAAGTAAAATCAACGCTGCATCAAAGAAATTCTTCGCATTTATGCGACATGGTCAAGAAAAATTTTAACAAAAAAGTGCATATGTTCCAGCAAAGCCGTGGAGGCCACTTGCCCTACGTGTTACTCCATACATAATCATATCCTGTATACTTTACGATTCAATAAAATATAACAATTTTAAGGGTAAAAAACTGTGTTTTTTTAAATTTAATTCAAATCTTGCTTTAACACGTTGTTCTAACGTGTAACGTTCCATTTTTACTAACCCTAAACTGTCAGCTGTCAAATGGTTTTTTAATAAGATTGCCAACAATTCACTGCAAGAATGGTGGCAAATTCAAATCTTGCATTAATTTTAGGAACCCTTTATGTTAAAAATGAGAATTTTTTAGTGAAGTGTTGAAATGAGTATTTTTAGTAAATTTCTGTAATATTTTTACTGTAGATATATTTGTAAGAAATTAATCGAATTATGTTGAATTCATTGAGTTCGTGATGTGGATCCTGTTTTGGAAACACCAGGGAGTTAGTACTAGGAAAGGAAGAGAGGAAAATACCACTCATTTTCTTTTAAAAATTCAGAGAAAAGGGGAACTTCTTGTTTGTACTTGCAGAACGAAAGATCACATTTTTGAATTTTACCTTTTCAAAACTATTTATTCTTTTTTTAAACACATTCCTGCATGTTCAACGGAAAACATGAGAAGGTAATAAAGTCTGCGCGTGCTGGAATTTATCTTTTATATTCCATAACAAAAGATTACTGTTTTAATATTTTATTCGTAGAAATTCAAAAGATTCAAGAAATACAAACAAGTGATCATCATTTTTGAAAATGAAAAATTCAAAAGCTTCTCTATACTTCTCGCATTTTATTTTAATTCCTTGTGTCAATTTGGTGTTTTCAAATTTTTGTTCTATTAATATGGTACGTTTGCAAAAAGTTTGCAAATTTGTTTCATGAATTTTTGAGAGTTGTTACCTACAACTTGTCTTTCACCTATTTTTATTTTGTGAACATACTTCTAGGTAACAATCTCTACATACTAATGTTGTAACAAAATGAATCTTCATTATCTTGACATAGCGCAATTTATCGACTCTATAAACTTTTTAAAAAATTCAAAGTTATTGTGCTTTTGGCTTGGCGAAGTGTTCACTTAACGGTTCTTAATACATCATAAACCAAATAACCGTTTAAATTTCTTCATTCATGTGTGCGATCAATCAAAGAATATCGGGTAAAAATCGTTTAATAAACCGTGAGTTTGCACTAAAAATTTGTCATATGTCTAATTTAAAGCACAAGAGCTTAATCAGTATGTAGGAGGAAAGTTAAAATTTTACGACTAAGAGTTTAGCAGCAGCAATGAGTCTTTAAATTTTTAAGTACTTTACAGAACATTCAAAACTAACATCGAAGAAAAATGACAACCGAAATGATTCTTAATCACAAAATTACAAGCAACAAATGTGTTGCAGAAAAGTTACTAACAATGTTAATATAAAATCAAAGAAATGTTCTTTTTCCATATTTTGTTCTATATTTCTATAAAAAAATCTCGTTTCTTTGTTGCTTTATGAGTCTGTATTGATTTAGCTCGAATAATTCGCCGAGTCAACAGTTTAAAAATATTTTATTCTGAATGACGGAGAAATGAATACCTGTTATAACGTAAGAAAATGTTTTGTATGAAATAATAGAGAACGAAATATCTGGCAATTTATAACAAGAAAAAAGATTTTGGTTTGAACAGGAGATAGTCTTTTCAGAACACCCACCATATTTCAAATGTTAAAGAGTTTCTGTTTAAAATTTGAAATATGAATGAGATTGAATATTTGAATATCTGAAAATGTTAAAGATATTGTATTGTCAGTTATTCTTCGAAGATCTGTTTGAATTGAAAAAGGGCACGTTTTGCAGAGATGGCGGCTTTTATTATTATTAGAACTGAGCAGACGATGAATTGATAATCAGACTGAGATTATCGCCTGGAACGAATTTCTGTAAAATTGCTGTTTTGTGGGTGGACTTCATTTTGAACGGATTTCCAGTAAAAAAAAAAGCTCTTTACAGTTGAAATTTCTAATTTCAGCAATTATTTTGGAAATGTTACCAAGATGTAAGTTCTTAGATTCGATGAGTAAATCGTTCGCTCTCAATAACTGATTTTCCAAATCCTAAAATAATATTAGCGATACTTTAATATTTTCATGCTAATATATATTTCAACTATTAGAAGAAGAATAGCTCTTATCGCCCACTGAAAGAATATGTGGATCAATATTCCAGTCGAAATGTCATGAAAAGTATCAAAATGCCGAAAATTTTTTTAACATAAATTTTATTGGTTTAAGTTGTTGAGTTGCATTGGGCGTTTGGAAATAAACATCTAAATTTGCTTCAGGATATGTTAACGGATGGGGGGGGGGGAGTGTAAAACATCGTGTTTTCGCGTCTAAATAAAAAGCTATTAATTTAAGTGGGGGAATTTAAATAGGATAGTGGTCGATTTTTAGAAAAAATATTAAAAATTAAAACTAAAGTTAACATTTTGTCTGAAGTTTAGAAGCATTTTCCGATATCATTAACGCTCACGAGTACTATTATTTATTGTTTTTTGAGAACCAGTCATCATTATCTAAGATTTTTTTTCGTTTTCAATTTTACTTATCATAATTTTTTTTTAGAAGTGACCCTTATAATTTCATTCGAAATCATAGAACAATACTTTTAAAATAAGATTTCTTTTTAGTTTGCGAATTCTGACTCATAGAACGTCGTCGACGCCTTTTTTTTCAGTAGAGTCGAATTTTGCATAAAATTATGCAGATAACGATCTGAAATTTTCATCAGTTACTTCTTCTATGGAATGCGTGTTTAAACAGAATTCCAAAAGTTTCGCTTTAATCTTTACTCATAATAAAGTTAAATGTGCGTGGGTGTGTTTTCGCTCAATAGTCTACACCATTTGATTTAGAGCTACTACATATATTCTTTGGAGTCCGAGAATAGGCACCTTGAAACACTTTTTTTAAACTTTTAATTATATTAATAATTAATTAAAAAATTAAGCCAGTATTTTATGTTTTTTTTGTTATAATTTCCGAAAATATTTATGCACAAAAATTATTTTTTACGCCATTTGAAAATCTGAAAAATTCTCTTTTCAATGGTACCAATTTAGTTGCTGTAAAACTCTTCAGTCTAGATTTAATTAACTTTTAAATTTATTTTTAAATTTATTACACAAGAATATTTCCATTATCATGAACAAAACCGAAAACAGTTTTCACTTTTCCATCAAATATTTGATAGCGTGATGTTCTTCAATGTTGAAAGCTAAAGGAGAATCCTATTTAATATGTAGCAGTTTACAAGACGAACAAAAAAGTGAAATTACGATATCTGTAAATATATTTTGAGATGGACCAAACATTATAGCGCTATGATGTCATGGAACTAGTCTCCATTAGA
>JAPMOR010028044.1:319398-341706 GCA_026543865.1 Argiope aurantia
TTAGAAAAGTTCATATGTATCATACAATGAGCAGAGCATATGCCAGCTTATTAAAATAAGACAACTTTGATATCTGACAATTTGATTGAATTATGGGCTTTATTTATTTATGGATCGCCAAAAGCCACTAAATAATTTGGAATTCGATTTTTTTTTAAATTTACTCATGACATAATATATATTTCATTGTTGAAATGAAACTCATTTCGTTTTCGTTGTTAATACTAATATTTCATCCACGCTTTTTTCCATTGTTGATGATCAAGATGAAGATTCGTCTTGTTTTCCCATGTAAAAAAGTTGCAGTAAAATATGTACTTTCAATAAATTTTTTGAAATTTTGTAATACTTATAATTAAGATTTAACTTTACAATTAAAGTAATAGGAACAAATTTATAAAGTGCAAACATTTTTAAATATTACTGATTTCTTCTGTCATGTAATTGAATATATAAGGATATAAACAGAAAATTAGGGAAATCCATAGTGCAATGAGTAGGACGGTGTAAGTTCTCGGCTTCGGAATTGGCAGGTTTCAGGTTCGACACCCGATTCCACCAAAGAACTGTAGTGTAAGCGGGTCTGGTGCATGTTACATTGTTTTGAGCCAAACGTATTCCCGTTGGTGTGGAGTGGAAGTTTGGAGAGGAAGAGTTAGTCCTCGTCATTTGACCGTTGTTCAAAATTACGAAGTTTATCCCAAAATAGCCCTAGTATTGCTTTAAGACGGGACGTTAATATAACTAAGCTTTATTTTTTATCAAAATTTGTTTCAAATAATTTTGTTGAAGAATATATTAGGATTCATTTATACAAAGTATTTAATTGAAATTTTTAGCTACCATTATTCCCGGTGAACCAAGTGGTAGCGAAAGGCGGCTAGTGTTATTATTATACTATACTGTGAAAAGAAATGGCTCTTTATTATATTATACGGAATGAAAATTTGAAATCATTTGTAACTTTTTGTCAAAAACATTATACATAACAGAAAATATTTGCTGCAATGTTTTTAATTTCCAGTCATTAATCAGTCATGGGTTCCATTATTACACTTTTGACAATATTGTATTAAGTGACTGATTTTGTTTTGACTCTGAACTCTTTTCGAATGTCATATATTGTAAGGTGAGAATTTATATATAACCATCCGTTCTTTTTCCAGCAACATCTGACATGACTTCATTTCCTGTGTTGTCAAGAGCCACGATTTCGACTTTAATAGCTTTTTCTTTGCTTATAACAGGGGCTGGCGAAAACATTGCGAAATTCTACTTAAGGATTTCGTTTATTTTGCGGTGGAACGTTTAGTTTTTATTTCATTCTATAAGGAACTGAAATGTTCACATATAATTTTTCTTTTGTAATAAGGAATTTCAAAATTCGCGACAAGTATTTTGAACAGATATTTTTTAGCGACTGAAACTTTTTATTTGTCATTTTTACTCTCGGTTTTAGTAGATCTGACTTTTTTGTTGTAAAACTTTTTGTCTATCAACAATTCATTTTTCCTTTTTTGTACAGAAAGGAAAGGTATTGTCAAAAAATTCGATTTCCAGATTTTAACGAATCGGATCTCCCCGAATCCGGAATTATGTCTGTTTGTGAACAAGATAACTGAAAAAAGCTTTAAGCTGGACTGATGACATTTGGTATGGGATCTTTGCAACAAATTTAAACATTTTAATCAAATTTTGAACAAATTTGAAACCAGCTGTCCGAGTGCAAGGAAACGCAGCAAATACAAAACGTTGAGCACTCAATAAATAAAATTGGTGCACAGTTTTAGCATCAAAAGACTATATACGATAGTCATATCACTCATTCTCCTATCCGCCCGAAGGTACATGGATAAATAATACTGAATGACAGGACCGCCACAACAGCAACATTGGCAGGAACTGTGGTTGAGTCCTAAGGGCTGTCACCGCCCACGATACAACCCTTCCCTAAGGAAGTACGTCCCGTCATCAATGGGAGGAGCCAGACTTCCACCTTTTCGTGAACTCTCCAGGGTGGTGAGAACCAACCACCATGCAGGAAGCTTCTCATCCTCATTACGAAGTCCCCCTCTAAGGGTTAGACTATATATTTATCAAATTTTGAACCAAATCCGGTAAAAGATTGACCGTTTGTCTATCTGTACATTTAAAATCCTGTAAACATAATAATTCAAAAAAGCAATGACATAGATAAATGAATTTCTGAAATGATCTTGGTATTAAAATTGTAGTTTTGTATTATTAAGCTCCAGTTTCAATCGGTTGAAAAAATGCATGCAAAACGCAACCCGGATTTTTTCCTGTACTAAGAAGTATAAAGTACTCATGTGTGGGACGATGGAAATACAAATATGGGCATTCGCGGCATTCAGGGCCTAGCTAACAGTTCAGAATTTTCGCGCTGACGGAAAGTGGGATAGCACTTTTATTAGGAAGTTTGATATAAAGTTTAGGACAGACCACGACCGCTGTTTAACATTGTATTCTTGTGAGAAATATTTTCTTGGTTCTTTTTTAATTGTTCATTTCTGTGATTATATGTCGTTATTTACAACCGGTACGAATGTCGACTGTAATATTCTCGGTCATTTAACAAATGAGATGGGGATAAATCTCACATGTAAATAATTAACCCCTCCTAAGTCTCCCTAAGTCAATGTGTTAACTACCCCTGGCGTATATATACGTCTCGCAACTATATACGTATATATACGTGGCACTGGGGACCGAATCTCGCAAGTTATCCTCGGCAGGTAAGGGGTTAAAGAGAAAAGCATCAATTATTCACAGTGTAGTTTCCAAAGGAAAAAAAAAAAAAAAAGAGCAGCAGTACGTTAAAAACAGCTTTAAAAAACCAATGTCTTTGAGGTTAATGATTTAATAGTTTAATGACTTTAATCAGTTGGTTTGATTATTCAATGCTTTTTGATGCATCAATACATTTGTAGAGCTTCAAACACATTTGATGGTAATTACTAAAACAAATTAAGTAGTTTTTGTGACAAATCATTACTTGCTTGTGTGTAACAAGGGAATGATCTGAAGCCTAGTACCTATGTCACGTGAAGACAGTTCACGGCGCATAATAATATCCGTTAGATTACGGAGGTTCACGTATACGCTTTAGCTCTGATTTAATTACTCTACACTGTTAAGACGTAGACTGACATATAAGGAACGCTGTAGCAGACGATCCATGGTTACCTAATGCTGCATCAAAGGAGGATCTTGGTAATGACAAGTCATGATGTTCTACAGTCTGTATGAGATTCAGCCACTTTAGATAGATGATTTGGATTGAAAATTATGGCGCATATTAATGAAAAATTTAAGTAATCGTGAAATATTTATTATAAATTACCTGAAAAACGTATTTTTCAAATAAAAATTCTGGTGGTTGTGATAAAATGGACAGAAAAATGAATTCATTAGATTTTATAAGTCCTACTTTTTTTTAAAGGAATTTTTTTTTTTAATTTTACTTTTGATTGTTTGAAAAGAATTTTTGATTTCATTTTTGCTTCTTTTACAAGAATTTTTGATTTCATTTTCGAATCTTTTAAAAAAAATGTTTGATTCCATTTTTGATTATTTTAAGAGAATTTTCGATTTCACTTTGGATTCTTTCATAAGAAGTTTTAATTTCACTTTCGGTTATTTAAAGAGAATTTTCGATTTTAATTTTGATTATTTTAAAAGAATTTTTGATTTCATTTTTGATTCTTTTAAGAGAGTTTTTGATTTTATTTTTATTCTTTTAAAAGAATTTTTGATTTCCTTTTTGATTCCTTTAAGAGAGTGTTTGATTTTATTTTTGACTATTTTAAAATAATCTGTGTTGTTCATTGTTGTTTCTTTTAAAGAAATTTATGATTACCCGCATATCTGTTATGAATGGGTCTAGTTTCTTCATTTTAGATTTTTCTTTCTGTTCTTTTAAAAAAATGATTGATTTCACATTTGATTCTTTCAAAAGAATTTTCATTTTGGGTTTTTCCCGCATATCCGCTATAGAATGGCCCAGTTTCTTCAATTTAGAATTTACTTTTTTATTCTTTTAAAACAAGTTTTGATTTCACTTTTGGTTATTTTAAGAGAGTTTTTGATTTTACTTTTGATACTTTTATTAGAATTTGTGACTACACTTTTGATCTTTTTATAAGAATTCTTGATTTCACTTTTGTTTCTTTTAAAGGGACTTATGATATCTCTTTTGACTTTATCCGTATATCCGCTAAGAATGGGTCGAGTGTCTTCACTTTAGATTTCTTTTTCGATTCTTTAAAAAAGATATTCACTTTTGATTCTTTTAAAATAATTTTTGTTTTGATTTTTGATTATTTTAAAAAGATTTCTGATTTCATTTTTAACTTTTCCACCATATGAGATAAGGACTGGTCAAATTTCTACATTTAAATTTTAAATTTTGATTCTTTTAAAAGAGTTTTTGATCTCACTTTTGACTTTATCAGAATATCCATTATTGGTTTATCTAATTTCTTCATCTTGGATTTTATTTCTGATTTCACTTTCAGATTTAACTTTTTACAGAATACATTTTAAAAATATAATATAGCCCGTGCTGATAATGCAGCTATTTCCTTATTTTTATCAAGCATTTCTTTTGTGCTATTTAATTTCAGTTGAGCAGAAAAGTGCAATAATTAAAATACACAACTTCAATATATATATATATATTTTTATGAAAAGGGAACTTATTCTTTTCGTTTTAAAGTAATTTAAACGTAAAAATAATTAAAAATGAGAAAATTTCCGCAGTGGTATCAAAAATTCAAACAATAATGTAGCTAAAAACCACTGTTAAAAATACACGACATGGGACAAAATAAGGATGTAAGAGAAAAAGAAAAAAAATCTGGAATCTTGGAAGAATTAGAGCATGCAGGTACTGCAAAAGTTAATGGCGTTATTTCTCTTTAGCCATATTTATGAAAGTTCTTGCGATTCATTGCGAGAACCATAAATGTTTCGATAAGACTCATCACGCCTTATCAAAGAGAATTCAAAATCCTATCATATTCAACAGTATATTACATTTTTACTTTCTCGTATGCTTAGTATAGAGGACGTATACGAGGGCTGATCCAAAAAAATGTTTACAAGCAGCAGTATTTGGAAAGTAGAAATTGTGAATGGGAATATTGTTACCCAAAGTGGAGACACATGACAACTAGCGAGTTGTCTTAGACCGGTCGTTCGAGCAGATAATATTAGTACTGACACCTGAAACAGTGACATTAATGGCAAGACATCTAGAGAAGTGGTCTCGCATAGAGGTGTGAGACGATATACAATTTCTATGAACCAAAAATTTGTCCCCATCAGACATTCACAGACAAATCTTTGAAGTGTACGGGGGCGAAGCAATAAGTAGACAACAGGTGGCGAAATGGTGTCGCTCTTTTGAAGCGGACAGAAAGATTAACGAGCAGAGAGAGAGAAGCAGTGCTGGAAACGTTTCGGGGGAGGTCTGGAGCCACCCCCACCCCTCCCCATAGGGCTTCGCTTTGGATCCTATTGACTATTTCCTTTTCTCGGCATTGAAGAAACACTTATCCGAAACAAAGTTCATATCAGACGGTGATGTTCAAAAAGGTGCCGAGAACCAATTGCCAGGGACCTGATTATTACTAAGACGGGTTAAACAAATTGGTCCAGCGGAGTGATAAATGCCTGAACAGGTTTGGTGATTATGTAGAGATGTGATCGCCACATATGTCTCCTAATTATCATTTGTGTCCTGTGTCTATTGTTAATAAAGCATTTTTCTTTTGCCTTGTAATCTTTTTTTTGGGGGGGGGATCACCCCTTGTAGTAATTGTCAATATATTCGAACTCGAGATTTTGACAAATCTCCACGTTTTGGACTTCCCTGTGGTCGAAAATCACATTTTTGGGAAACGTCCGTCTGTCTGATATTGATAAAAATTACTCAAAAAAACGCTTTGAGATAAAGGGATGAAATTTCGTGTATGGTTTGTATACCAAATTTGTAGATTTCTATCAAATATTGAGCAAAATCCTTTCCCAGGCAGTCTGTCTGTCCCTCTGTTCGAATATAAATTAACACGATAACTACAAAACGAAGAGAGCTAGATAGATAAAATTCGGTACACAGATTTAACATCTATAATGTAGACACATGTAAAATTTTGAATCCAACGAAGCGTTGACCGTTTGTCGGTCTGTAAATTCAGAAACATGTATACGAAATAACTCAAAAACGCAAGTATATCAAATATAGTACAGAATTTTGTGACTGCAAGTGTAGTTTTGCGTCAAATTTTTGTTTACAGCGGGTTGAGAAAAACTCGCCTGAAACACAATTTCCTCTTTCACATAAAATTAAACGCATTCCACGGAGTAATCGCCAAAAAATTCGCCAAGGATGACAAGATATATTCGGTAAAGATGCTAAATTCACACCAATAATTAATATTTCTAACTATTGTACACCAATGCATTGCAAGACGCACGCTGAGATAACCTTTTCAGAGGGTATAAGAGAAAGTTTAGGATATCTATTCAATGACTACGAAACCAGTGGGAGTGGTCTTCCTGAAACTTTCTCGCATACTCTCCAACAAAGGTGTTTTCCGCCCTCCTCCGAATAAAATTGTGGACCTTTGATAAGGCCACGAACTACTCCCATAGTGTTAGTGAACGATAGTTAAGAAATACAGATCTTTGACATGAATCTAGCATTTTTACTGAAATCATCGCAAGAATATATATTACCGACGTCTTTTTCCCAGTCTACTGACACCAAAATTTGATACAAAATTACAGTTGCAGTGACAAGACCTCATTGACTTAAGTCATTTTGAATCTCATTGATTTAAGTGATTTTGTTTACATGTATACAGAGACAGACTGTCAACAGTTTGACGAATTAATTAGTATCTATATTATAGATTCTAAGCCTAAGTACCAAATTTTATTTACGTAGTTATTGTGTTCACTTGCACTCGAACAACTAAGCAGACAGGTTTTTGTGAGTGGATTGTTGTTCAAAATTTGTTAGAAGCCTACAAATTTATTCGTAATTCCATACACGAAATTTCAGCCGTCCAGCTCAAAGCGTTTTTGAGTTGTCTTGCTCACAGACAGATATAATGCCAAAAATGTGTTTTTCGGAATCAGGGAGGTTAAAAACACGCGGATTCGTGAAAATCACGGGTTTGAAGTTTTTGATGACTGCAATACTTTCTCTATAATTCTTATATGAGCAATTAAAAAAAAGGATAAACTCAGTATAAGAAAAAAGGTCTGAAAGGCAAGCAAAGTTCCTCATCCACTGGAAAAGTTAATGGACGTCTCATGCAACTATATAATCTTAGCCTTTTTAGTTTAAACTAACATATCAATTCTAAAGTTGATGTATTAGCTAGTACCACTAGACATATTATTCAAATGTACCTGATTTCAACAGCATTGGAATGAGCTTTAATTTTTTTTAGAACTGATTGGGACATTTGTAAAAATATGGTCTTATTCGTATTTCCTTTATCAGAATTTCAGATTAAACAACTTCAGTATTATGTAGATACTATTTGAATATTTTTTTTAGCAATTAAGGATATAAACCATGTTTCATGCAAGGTAATGATTTCTAGATAAGAAAGATTTTTTTAATAATATAATTCATTTTCCAATTTTTTTAATGATTGTAGTACATCTTCAGGATCCATTTATAACGATTTTAACTTATGATATCTTCCTGATACTTAACATGTTCGCTGCCGTGACTCATGACTATGATTCGGAACAGCTATAGAGTCATCTAATTAGATAAGAGGTACGCATCATAAGAATGGTGATGTAAATGGTAATATGACTATTTTCCATATCACTACTCACAAGAACACGATTAATGTATTTTCGACAACAAGCAGTGGATGACAGCTGAAGGCTGCATTAAAAAATTAATAATAGATTATTTTAAAATGATATCTTGACGATATCTAACATGTTCGCTACTATGATTCACGCCTATGATTCGGAACTGCTACTTAATTAGATGACTCTTTTTTTTATCATTTTAAAATATAGCAAATAAGGAGTCATCTTATTAGATGAGAGGTGTGAATTACAAATGTGAGCGGTGTATCTGGTAAAAGGTAATATGACTATTTTCCATATCAATACTCACAAGAACACGATTAATGTATTTTCGACAACAAGCAGTGGATGACAACTGAAGGCTGCATTAAAAAATTAATTATCGATTATTTTAAAATGATATTTTGACGATAACTAACATGTTCGCTACTATGATTCACGCCTATGATTTGGAACTGCTACTTAATTAGATGACTCTTTTTTTTATCATTTTAGAATATAGCAGATAAGGAGTCATCTTATTAGATGAGAGGTGTGAATCACAAATGTGAGCGGTGTATGTGGTAAAAGGTAATATGACTATTTTCCATGTCAATACTCACAAGAACACGAATAATGTATTTTCGACAACAATAAGTTGATAATAACCGAAGGCTGTATAAATTTTTTTGAACTATTTAAATTATTAAAATTACTTAAAAGGTTTAATTTTTTTCTCTTTCCTTGATTTATTCAACATCCAAACTTGTCTGATAGTACAAAAATAAAATTAAAGAGTTGCTGGTGCCTGATTTGGGACATAAAGGGTTAAATACGCAGTAGAAACACGGAACTATATTTGACACAAATTCAAAAAAAAAAAAAAAAAAAAAAAAAAAAAAAAAAACTGATGCTTGCATTTTATGCGAAAAATTAAGATACAAATCAATATTTCGTCTAATTTATTAAATCAGAAAATTCTTGCCCTGGAAATCATGCATTATTTTTCATAGTAGAGCCAAAACAAAGCAGGAAGAAAAAAGTTAAAATGAAATTGTCTTGATTTAAACATGGGTACAGTGGACTCTTAGGCATTTTTGGAAATTATTCACTTAGGGTTATGAAATTTTTTATGCATATGTATTAAAATATAAATACATCAAATTTCTTTTTTAAAACGAAATATCTTATTTAAAAAAATAAATGATACATTTAAATTTTCAAAATGTTCCAGGCGACTTAGTTTTTAATTTTTCTATTATGTTTTCTTTATTACGCAGAATGAATTTAGTTGGAAAAAACTATCGATGATTTTATAATTAAAATTCAATGCTGATTTTTTAGAAATATTTTTATGCCCTCTTACTAAATTTTTATAAGAATTTTACTTTTTTCTGAGTTAAAATTGACTTTAACTATAAAAACAACCCCTCGAAATATAAAATGCATACCCCATTTTCTTTTAATGTTTAACCGAAATCCTTATAATCAATTCTATTTTATTTTTTGAAAAATTAAGACACATGGAACATTTCAAAGATATTAAATCTAATTACAATGTAATTTTGAGAAAAGTCATTAAATGTACTTTTTTTTTCTCTAGGCTCTTCAAATATTTATCTCATTGAACAATATATTTTATGGCACTATTTTAGTTGAATATAAACGTATATTTTGGTAATGCAATGATAAAAATAAAATTTCTTGTTTTCTTCCATTATTGCTTATTTCAAAGTCCACTGTCCCCTTGAGAAAGATTATCCTTTTATTCATATAAGCAAAGTTTAATTACGAAATACGCTTTGGAATACCTTGTATATGCTATCTTCCTTATAGCCGAAATATTATTAACCCTTTAAAGGGCCATTTTTTCTAGTTATATTATGTTAAAATATTTTTAGGCTTGAAATTAGAATAAGAAAAGGGATTCATTTAGATTATTAGATAAATTTAATTTGATTAATTAATTAATTTGGTTAATTAATAATTAAGTAACAAACCAAAACGCATCATTTTGTGTGAGATACAGAATTGAAGTATCTAAGATTCTATATTTCTAAAAAAAAATTGTCAGAACTTGCCAACCTATATAATTTCATACAAAGATTGATAAATTTGGTGGGAAGCATACTTCCCACGGCCCTAGAAAGGGTTAATCCAGTCAAAACTTTCCTAGCATGAAAATAATGTACATTCTACAACTTGAATTGTAATTCTTAGGGAGTACATAAATAATGAGTTGATCCTATATGATTGAAATCGAATCGATAATTATGAAATACAAATCATATTTTTTTGTATTTATCAATAATTTTGTTCCAATCATATTTCTTCCAATACATATTTCTTTCCTTCAAAGAATTTTAAAGCAAACGAAACCTTATACATTTCTTGACTTATAATACACATTTCCTTTTACTTTTTCACTTCTAAGTATTATTTAGAAGTTGCATTCGTCTTAAATTAGTACACTAAGAAACCTACAGAATAAATATTTAAAAAAAAAATCATTGGTGACGCCTACATAAATATAGACCACTAACGAAGAAAGAAAAACCTTCCCTCCAAATCAGTTTCCTTCTCCTTTGTCGTTGTTTTATCTTTGAAGTTTGATACCTATAAACCCTCTTCGTGCAGTAAGGAGGAAGAAATAACAGTCTCAAAAGACGATGGTTTTTTTTTATCGCAAAGAACTCTATCCTCTTGTTTTATCCCATCGCCCCGTGCCTTGGGCCACCCGTCTCTGGTATCAGCATTCCCGTGTGTGGTCCCGAAAGAGATTTCCCTCAAATTCCTTTTTCATAATTGGAAAAGTCTCGATTCCTCTTCTTTCCCCCCACACCCCCACACGAAATTTACTGGACCTCCCTCTTCTTTTGATCCTGCCGAAGTCCTGGCTGCTGTCATGGACTACTGACTTCGGCAGCCAAGCCGGTGGTTGAGAGCGGGACTATCCAAGCGACTGGCTCGAATGGATGGATAGATGGTTTAATTGAAGCGATGGTGATGGGACGGCAGAAGTGCGAGAGACTTTCTATTATTTTTCCTGGAAATAAGAGATCAAACCGGGCGATGAGAAAGAAGATCTTTGATCCGACCAATAATCTTCCAACCCGATGTTTTGAGAACAAAAATAGGACTTTATTGATAAAAATAAAACTTGAAAAAAAAAACATGTTTATTGTCCTGACGAAGAATACCTAGCGAATTATACGCAAAGTGACCAGTTAGATTTGATCAGTTAGAGATACGAGACGATAAAATATGCGTCTTGGAGATTATGAAACTGCACGGCGATATGAATTGAATCATAAGTAAAATTCAGATGAGGCTAAATGAAACAAGAATAAGTCACCTCACTGACCCGCCCGAAGGCACACTGAATAATGCTGAATGACAACAGCAACATTGCGGGAACTGTGGTTGAGTCCTAAGGGCCATTACCGGCCCTTCTCGAAGGAAGTACGTCCCGTAATCGATGGGAAGAGCCATACCCTCACCTATTTATGTACTCTCCAGGGTGGCGAGATCCAACCACCACGTTGGAAGCATATTATCATCCTTTCGAGGTGCCCTTGGGTGGAATGTAACAGGAATAAGAGTTCAATCTTTAGAATTTCATTCCTCCAGGCCTTCAGCGTGTCTGTAGCCCAATAAAAAAAGTAAAGGAAGGCAGTTTTTTAAACAGTTTATTATGAAACTCAACACTGGTATGCTAATTAAATTATTAAAGCAATAAAATATTGCAACATTAGATCACACTCTGACTTAGGAGGTAAATATGAACAATAATAGATCAGAGAATTTCGCCTCCTGCTTAGTAGAGGATCACCTATCTCTTGGTATCAGTCTGAACTGAGGGGGTGTCCTCTTTCGCCACTCCAGGAGGGGCTGGCGTTGCAAGTGTGAAAACAGTGCAGTTTCTGTGACCCTCGGCTTTCATAACTACTGATATTGCAGATTGTTGTATAGTGAAGGCAACTCTGATACTGTGCAGTACATGGCTTGCTCTGCGACGCATTTTGTGTTTGTTTTGGGAAGATCATTATGATTGGCAACACAGTGATACACAGGCGGCGCAATTAACGCAGAACCGTTTCTGTGACAGATTATAAATTTATATGGGAATATGAGTTTAATCAGAAGAAAAATTCAGATAAGGCTAACTGAAACAGGGATAAGAGTTCAATTTTAATAATTTATCGATAAAAATAAAATTAAGAACATACTTGTTTATTAACCAGGGGTAGAGTACCAAACATATGTAAAATTGTATGCAACGTGGTAAGTTTTTAAATATCTTTCAGAGGAGATATGAGGCTATAAAACATGTGGCTTGGAGATTATAAAACTGCCCGGCAATATGAATTTTATCTTAAGAAAAATTCAGATAAGGCTAAATGAAACAAGGATAAGAGTACATCTTTAAGAAATTCATTCTTTTAGGCTTTCAACACATTGATACGGAAACGACTCAGTGAAAACAGCACAGTTTCTATAACCTCTAATTTGACCTCGTTTTTCATAACAACTGAATGAAACTGCTACAGACTGTCATTGTCAGCTACCAGTTTTCGAACACCCTGCAGAAACCTGTTATGTTAAAATATGAGTACAGTTCAAATTGAATTTAATCATAAGCAAAATTTAAATAAAGCTGAATCAAACGGGAATACGTGTATGAAGGGTTCAGTTTCTACGAATTTCAGTCTTAAAATCGGCAGTAATTGACACGTTATTGACGCAATGCAAGCAAGGTAGTTTCTGTGACCCACGGTTTTACCCTGGTTTTCCTTACTACTGACTGAGGATATTGCAAATTGTTGTATAGTGAAGACAACTCTTTTCGGTGCGATACATGGTTTGCTCTGCGTAGCATTTTGTGGTATCTATTCGTTAGGAAAATGAATGAACAGATTCATTCATCTTTCATTATGGATGATTATTACAATAACTATTAATGATGAATGGTCATTATTATCCATTTTGGTTGTCAACATCGGTTGACAATGATAATTGGCAACACAGGATATATAAAATGATACGCTTGAGGCGCAATTAACACAGAACAGTGTCTTTGACACACAGTTTTACCCCATTTTTCCTTACTACTGTTCTGAAGTATTGCACAGTGAAGGCAACTTTGTTTCTGAGCAACACATAACCTGTGATTTCCTGATGTTCAAACATTAGGGATCACATTAAGATATCCGTTTTGCTAAGCTAAACAGATATCTACGGGAGGGGTTATATCGTCACCGGTGATCGCACTTGGTTCGCAACCATAGGTCATCAATCAATATTTCTGTGTGCCTATGAGCGTGTCGGAGTAGTTATTTATGATTAAAACAGATATCTAAGGTAATTTTTAAGCTAAAGTAAAATAAAATAAAGCTTAGAAAAAAAAATGGGGATTTTTAATTCGAATTTGTTGGCAATTCATTTTTTTTTCATAGGCCCCCTTAAATTTTTTAGTAAAAGTTAAATCTCTTTAAATTACTATCTGTAGTTCAAGCTTGTTTTCTTTAATTTGAAATCTGAGCTAAAACTATAAACAACATTTTATGTACTTGAATTGTTTCCTTTAGTAGCTTAAATCCATACATTGTGCCCTCAGAGACAATAAATGAACAAGTTTTTAATACCCTTAACTTTTCGAGGACTTTCACGATACATTTAACAAGAATCAATAAAGTACGTCCACTTTTTAAAATGCTCCATGATGAAATATCGATTGATTATTCTGAGATCTGATTTCGCAATTGTTGCATTTAAGGTGGGTTATATACTATTTATTTATAAAAATTACTGGTTTAATGCAATTATTTTAAGGATTAAAAATTGTAAATATAATCAACAATACTTTATTTATAACAATTAATACTTTTAATTAAAATATTAATGGCTTATTAAAATCACTTTCTGTTTATTTTTTAATCATGTATTATTTATTAATGCAGCAATTCGATTTTTTACTTGTCCTTTGAATTTTCTACAAACATAATTCACTACCCTGGACGTAAATAAGTAATTAAATGCATGATTATTCACTGAATAAAAGAGCTTGTTTTATTGTTTCGAAAAGGAAAAACACATAATTATTAGTTGAATTTTTACTGAAAAGGGTTAATCTGCTACTTATTACAACGCAAGAGCTGTATTTTCCTTAATTATCGAAATGAAAAAGCATAACACAGTATACAAAGATGTCTAATAAGATTAAGAAGTATCCCAGTATTAAGTGGTAAATTATTTTCTATAATTCGAATTTATTGTGGTTTGCTGAAAATCAAAACTAATAATTGTATTAAAATTTTTATTATTTCCGAATTGTTTTCGTTTGTTGAATCCTTATTATTTTCCATCTTCAGTTATTGTAATTGAAAATATCTTAAGGGTATTGATACACTCGAAGACTATTTTTTGATTTTTGTTTTTGAAAAAGAAAAACATTGTGATTTGAATGATTTATTTTTATAATATAAGTGAGTGCCATGATTTTAAAGCCTTGGTTGTTGCAATTTGACTCCCACCATTATCAGTATTTATAATCGTCCACCGCCATTTGAAACGCTGGGCGGATTCAAAATTATTTCCGCCTTTTTGGTCTGCGTTATTACTGAAAGTGAAATCCCAACTTCTGTTTTGGCATCTAGCAATTCAGATAGGTCTCCTTTTATGTTTAAATTGACTGATTTATCAGTGGGGGAATAAAACTAAGATTAAAGATTAGTTGTGGGATTGTAAACTTCATGTTTTATCTGCATTTTTTTATACTGGATTGTAGCAAAGGTTCATGAACTGAGGTCTGCAATTTTTTAAAAATATTATTAGAGAAGGTTCCAAGGCATAGAAACGGAATTTTTAATGTTACAATATATTATTTCTTAAGTGTACTATAAATAATATTTTTTTTTTTTTTTCTTCTCTTAAGCATTCTCCTAATGTGCCTGAGATTTTCTACTAACTTCCGTTAGTTAATTTGTGACAATCATATCCGAAATATTGTTAACAGAATAACAGCCCGTCTAGATGGTCACATATTCTAATTCAATGAGACAGTCCTTCTCTAATTTAATTAAGAGAAAGTAGATAAAGAATCGCCTAATTAAAAATGTGAATCACAGTTGTGAATCATATTGGTGAATATATTAAGTGTTACATACTGTTTTATTATTAAATAAAAATAAATGGTGTATAAAGTTATTGAAGTTTCCATTTTTAAGATAACTAAACTTAGTTACCACTTTATTGAAATTACTTTGTAGAGCATGAAATCAAAATTGAATTAAATTAATAGATTTAGGAGTAATCGTACATTGCATATTTTAAAATACTATGCTGCCTTCGAGAGTACATGAGCATTTAAAATTTCATAATTATTTCACATTATAAAATGAGTGGAAATAGATTACAAAAATCCATTTTTAAAACTTGAAGCAAGTCAAGTTAAATAAAAGTAAAGGAAAAAAAAAAACTAAATTGTATTGGTACAGAGAAGAAAAATGTTTGGTATTGCTTTCATTATTAAATTCGCATACTAAAGTTAGAAAAACTCAATGAATCGATATCTTTAAAGAAGAATCTTAAAATTTTATGAGTCATTATTCAGCTGAAGAAGAGTTCACATTTCTATGTTACAAATATAGTGGGAGAACCGACCTTTTTCGTAACTGTTTCCATTATATTTTAATGTATATAAAGAGAATGTATTTCAATAGTAAAAAAATTCGGAATAGAAATTTTTGCCAATACTCAACTTTTCAGATCACCATAAATCCTAAAAATAGATTTTCCAATTTACGCTTGTCTGACAACACGATAACTCAGAAACGCATTGAGCTAGTGGAATGAAGCTTGGGGTTTTTGATTTTACACCAAATTTTCTAGATTTCTATCAACTTTTGAAAGAAATCCATTCAGAGGAAGTCTGTCTGTCTTACTGTTCAAGTAAAAAGGAACACGATAATTATAATACTTAAAAATTAAATAGATAACATTTTTTCGAAAAATTAGCATCTACAATAAAGATAAGTATCAAATTTAAAACCAAATACATCAAAAGTTTGACCGGCCGTCTGTTTGTACTTTCTCATGCATACAAATGCAATGTCAAAAATGCAATGACTTAAATGAATAAAATTTGGTATGTAATCTTGAGATTGCAATTATAATACTGTGCCAAATTTTGGTTTCACACTATCGGTAGAAAGGGTTCCAAAATACACCCTTGAATTTCTACTACTTGTATATTTATCGCATGTCAGCAATTAATGGCCATAAAAATCACGACATACAGCAAGGTAGATTTAGTAAAGGTGCAAAATTCACGCCAAAGATCTATCTTTCACAGTTATTGATCTATAATTGCATGCAATTAATACACAAGTACTGGTTTTCATTTTTATTCTACGAAATATTCAACCATCATGCGTGAAAATAAAAATCAAAGCACTCGTGGCATTCATGGTCTTGCCGAAAGTCCGCATTTTCATGTCAGGGTAAGGGCGAAAGCGCCTTTAAGAATAAATATGCGGGAAAATTTCGGAGTGACCATTTCCGCTGGTTATGTATTCTATATCATTATCAAACGATATAGACATTTCTGCATTTTTGTATCTGGTATTAAACATGGAATTCCTACACTTGATTTTTTGAATATCAAGGTCATGAAAAATCAATTTTTGTACGATAATAGGCTTTGTAGTTATTGAGGAAAATCTTTAAAAGTAAGATTAGTTTTTAGATTAGTTACCAGATTTATTTTACCAGGTCTAGTGGTCTGGCCTATAGATTGTTGCCATCTACCTGTTACGATTTTTACATGATGCATGAAAGCATTTATTTTTTATGATTTTAATATGAACGCTTTCTAGAGACAGCATGCAAGCCTAGAAACATTACCTTACGCACACACAAACGTATGTTAAAAATATGCTTTGATCAATCTTCTGTGTTCTTCTTTTTAACACTTATCAGTCTTCTTTTCCCTTTTTAACAGTCGCAAATCTTTTTTACATTCTCATGCATGAAATATACAAAGAAAATGTCTTGAAATCTTCGAACAAAATTCAAACTCAAGATTTGCTAGCTAGATAGAATTTGATACTAGGTTTAGCATATAAATTGTAGATTCTCTTTAACCGTCTCTCTGTCTGTATTTTCTCTTGCATGCTAAAGCGATAACTCAGAAACCTAACGACTTAAATGAATGAAATCTGGTATGTGATCTTGCGATTATACTTGTAGTTCTATTAAACATTTTGGTTTCAGTTCGATCGGAAAAAAGGGATCTATAATACATCTTCGATTTTCTCAAGTATTAACCGATACTTAAGTATTAATCGATGATAGGGATTAATCTACAAAAAAAAAAAAAAAAAGAAACCCGCCAAATATCGCCCGATAAATTCAGTAAGTCATACATCTGACCTCCGACCCCCGACCCGCCACGAAGGCACACAGAAAAATAACTGGATGATCAGACCGCCACAACAGCAACACTGGCGGGAAATGTGGCTGAGTCCTAAGGGTCAACACCGGCCACGGTACAACCCTCTCCAAAGGAAGTACGTCCCGTCATCGATGGGAGGAACCAGATCCCCCACCTGTTTATGTACCCTCCAGGATGGCGATATCCTACCACCATGCCGGAAGCATCTCATCCTCATTTCGAGATGCCCTCCCGGGAGTTCAATAAATTCAGTAAAAATGCTAGATTTATTTCGAATAGATATTTAATAACTATTGTTCGACAATGCCAAGTAAAGCTTTTGGGCCCTCACCCAAAATTCACAATTTAATGCAGAGAATAAGGGGATGGCACTTTCGTCCGAGATATGAGAGAATGTTTTCGGAAGATCATTCTCGATAGTTTTTTTTTTAGAGTTAATTGATCAGTGTTAAAATTTTTATCAAATTTTAATGCATTCACAGAATTACTTTTAAATACAGTTTATAACAATGCTTTTCACTATTCTAATGCAATTTAAGGCAATTTTATTTTTTTTAATGAAATATTTGGTCTAAAAACTGTTACGCAAGAATGCAGATTGTGACGCAGTTAAGTCAGATGAAAAATCAAAGCTAAAACATTAGCATGATACTACGCTTCGGATTAGCTTGAAATGCTTTGTCTGATTTTTTTAATGTGCATTAATATGTGGAATCACGAATAATTTTTGAATTTATAGATCGAACTAAATGAAAGTTTTTTTATTGAAAAGATAGGCGAAATGAAAAAATAAACTAACTTTCAAGTATTGCGTGAAATTTTTAGATAATTATACAAGAAATAAAATGCTTAAAACTAGACTATAAGAAAAGGACATTCAAAGTATTAACTCCTTTAATTTATTTTTTTCCATCATAAAACTACCAGAAATGAACTTTTTAAAAATCTCTGAAAAAAATAATATAACTAAACCTTTTTAATTACTTTCTGAAAAACGACCAACTTCGTTGGAAGCAGATGGTAAAACTGTCGAGATTATTTTTAAGCAGGTGCACACAAAAATTCTCGTACATCTGACAGTAAACTCAAACTTACAACGAATAAATTCAAAATTGCTTTGTTTTCGCTTTCGTTGTTCCAACTTTGCACCTTGGCGAGTTGACATACGTTATTACTTTTAATCTTCCTTAAACGTTTAACTTGAAAAGAAATATAATTAGAGGTAATGTCCAGAAGTTTAGTTAGTTTAGTTTTAATATCAAGTGACACAAAAAATCAAGAGCTTTTATGTCTTTTTTTAATAAAAAAATGTTGTCGCGACTGTTTTGTTTCGAAATGAACATTTTAAAGCTTTTCTTTGAAACTCCACGTTTAGCAGGGTAAGTAATTAAAAATTACGTTTAATATTCTATTTCAGTGAACTGTCGTAAATAATTTGTGTCCTTTCTTATTTGTTACACGTGTTTCGCAACTATAAGGTTGCGGTTTTATGAATTCCTAATTTAATTTATGCAGGAAGCTTCGACTTCGAGTTATCCGATATAATGATGTACTGTTATATTTTTTAAAACTGGTAATCATTTCTTAAATGGACGCAGATTGCATTTCATGTTCTTTAATTTTTATACTGTAAAAGATAACGGCACATTTTTATTTTTAAATTATATATATATATTGAAATAAGTGATGCATGAGTTGGCAACCTTATTTTAAAAAGTTATTTTTTTACTCTTAATACAATGATTTTAAATCTTTAACCTGTTTAATTCGAATCGCCCCAGCATCCGTAGAATTAATTTTTTAGATTTCAGACTCACACCTCTGAGTTTGAAAAACTCTTTTTTTAGATTTTAAACTCGCATCTTCTCAACCAGAATTCTTTCTTAGACTTTAGAATGCAGAATTTTCTAAACATGAAATTAACTATTTCATATCCATTTGTCTATAGCGAGAAAAAAGTATCCGGAACTTGGTAGGATTATCCTGCAGGAATCTTTAAGTCCCTTTTTTTTATTCTGTTCGTCAATCCGTTCCTTTGTAGTTTTTTTACTTCAATTAATAAATATTTGTAACAAATTTTCTTTATAAATTACATTAGGTTGCTCATCATATTAACCTCTTAACCGTCATGTCCATGCACCAGAATCTAAAAGTAGATCATTCATAAGCGCTATAATTTGATGCAAAGGTTTATGAAGAATATTTTAAAATCTGAAGCGTTCTGTAAACTCTTAGCTCAGTCAATTTGTCATCCCATTATTAGAAAAGGTGTAATCCATCTAATTGGATAGAAGTTTCCTGGAAGGAGTACTACGAAATTGTGGATGAGAAGAGGACCCAGTAAGCCGGTTCTAGCTGCCCTTTGGGATACAGTAATGGTTTTATAGTTATGTTAACCTTATGTCCGCTGACGGGACGTACCTCCTATAGGCGGGATTAGTGCCTGGTCACTTTGTAACTGACCATAATACTAGAATTGTCATCATAGTGACATGATAATTTAGGAATCTGGATGTTAAACAGAGTAAAATGAATTTTTTAAAAGTTTCATTGGACTGTGGAGGAAAAATAGTTATAAAGGCTTTATATTTGATTAGTTCATAGCTAATTACTGTGGCTTATAGCTGGACACATCTGTTAAGTGGATGTAAAGCCGATTTAAGAGGCCAAGACAATAATTCTGTCCTTTCAATTGTTGAATCTATATCAAAATTATGCTTTTTTCTTGTGTTTTACATTTTATCATGCTTCTATCAAAGAGAGAATGAGGAATTTTTGGGTTTTTTTTAATTATATTTACCGGAATTCTTACTGGCTAATAAATATGCTGAAAATTATAAAGTTTTTGCATAGATAGAAGATTTTTTTTTTAATCTCTCTCCTCTATTTTTTCTGCTGTTTTCAATTCTGACTGATATTTTTATTTCTAATTCACAATTTGTTTGGGTATTTTCTTAATTAAATTATATTTATCTCAGAAATCGTGTCTTAGATAGTATTATAAGATGTAATAAATTATAAAATATTTAAATGTAAGAGAAAAATATTTTTATAAAATGGAACAGAAAGAAAAGGATTTCAGTTAATGATAAAAAATGTTCATTCGAACTTGATATAATTAATTTGCACTTCAAAAATAGTTTAGAAAAATTTAATAAAAAAGAATTTTAATTATTTTGAAATAATTAATTTTTAGTTTCCAATTTGTATATAATAAAAAGATTATAGAATCTTGAAACTAGTTTTTTTTTTTTTTCAAATTCAGTACTAGATGGCGCCATTCGGTCGGATTCAAAATGAAGTGAAATCAATTTATTAACTAATAATTCAATTCTAAAAAATATTTAAATAGTGTATTGTGATTAGGAATACATAAGTGTACAGAATTCCAAAACACTAACACATCAAGGAGATAGGCGAAAAATTATTTAAAAATTTCCATCTCCATATACAAGAAACATGCTAAGAGAAATTAAAGTATGTAAACATAAGTTTCGTAGCAACGTAAAACCAGTATTCTTTTATGAATGTGGAACTTCCTGCTCATTAATTTTTCACTTTGTAATTACAAATAGCATTTGTAATTTAATTTCTTTATTACACTTTGAAACACATTCGAAGTATGATATAACAACAAATATTATAAGAAAGTCTTTTAAATTTTGTGTTTCATTGAAGGTACTGAATTTTTCATTGTTTTTATTCAGTGTCTTGCCTTAAATAATAGTATTAGGAATGAAATAGATTTTAATAATGGAAATATAGATATAGAAAACAAATTATAAATTTTTTTTTGTGATTGCAAAATTATATAACTGAATCCATTTTATGAAGTCAAGCATAATGTCAAATTAACAATTTTTAGTTTTCTCAATAATTCTACTTGATATGATAATCCCAAGGGTTTTATCAGATATTGTTCACTTTATTAACACGCTTATAAAGTTAAAAAAAAATTCTTGCTTTGAATTCAAAAATGAATTTTAACGTTGATGTTTTAAGTAAAAATTGCTTAACCCACATGACAGCCTACATGAGTTTTAACGTTGCTTCTGGACATTTGTATTTACATATGAAAGTATATTTAATCTCCATAGGCGAAATTCCACACAAGTTTTGCGTGCAAATAGAAAAGTTTAAACATATATATCTGTCGGCGTAGTCTCTCCACTGAGGCCTTCCTACGCTCTTTTAAAATAAAAATGACATGACGCGTAAAATGTGCGTCAGATATCAAGTCTACACTATCACAGAAGTGTATTTCGCACGCGATTTAATACAGAAGGAAATATATCTCTTAGGCATTGAGATTCCATTTTCAATTAATTCTTAATTCTTGGTGTTTCTTATTTTCATTACCAATTAATATTCTACTCTCCCAGATATTAATTTATTTTGGGATTGCGTTTCCAAAATATTATATGGATTTTTTCAGTGATATATTCAAAATTTATTGAAAAATTAAAATCAAAGACAAAATAGTCACAAGACAATATGAAGAAGTAAAGTGTTAGAAAATGTTGAAAATGACAGCGCTAATTTTAATTTGTCAAAATTAATTTAAAAAAATGTAAGCAATTCTTCTGTACCGTACCCCCCCCCCCCAAATAGCATTTTTTAAATTGACTTTTGTAACATTTGGTTAGAAATTTAATTTTTACATTTTCTATTTTTTATTCAGTTTAAGGTGAGATGTGCTTTTAACATAATATTTATTTTTGAACTGTTATATGACAGATCATTAAGCTTTCAAAACTTGCCCTTAAACTTAAATTTAATAAAAATCAAATTTGATGTCTCTATGTAATTAAGAAAACGGTGAATTCTATAATGTAAAATAGCTGTAACGATACTTTATTATTCAAATTTATTTTAGCAACATTAACGTTCCGTTCTGAAGCACCACACAGACTATTTTGCGGCAAATCTCGTATTTTTGATTCTTAGTCAGATAACGAGGGTGACATCTGAGCTGGCATCCAATCCCAATAGGGCAAAGGGTTAATAGA